>PVJS01014857.1:0-39739 GCA_004027185.1 Glis glis | reverse complement strand
CTCCTCTTCCTTTTCTCTTTTTTCTCCCTTCCCTGATAATGAAGGCGTGCTTTTCTTCACCCCTTGACAGAAGTGGTCCTTTGCCACCTTATATTTCCCTGTAGTCTTCCTCTTCTGTGGATTCTTGTGGGAGCGATATGTCATCTAAGTAAAGTTACTGTTAAACTTAGTTAATGAGCTTTAATAGCTTCCCAGTGCAACGTTTTAAGTTATTTTTCAAGCTTGTACTTACGGTTTAGTTTTTTCTAGTTGTTAGTGATTGCAATCATCAGGATGAGCCTCCTTTTAGCAGAGTGAACCCCTTTTAAAAGGCCACTTTAACAACAACCACCAATATATTGTTTAGAGACGGTTTCTGTCTAGTGTAAAACTGAGTGGTCTGACTCTAATAAATGGTTTTGAAATGTGTGACTGGTATTATAAAATTTGTGAATAAAACATATAAAATATGTATTTGTCTTTTTTATTTACCTTTGTAAGGTCTAGAATTTGTTTCCAAGACTTATTTTTATCTACGTGGTTGTGTGTTTTAAACAAAAGTCTTTAAGTGACTTGGGTTCATTCTTCTTTAGGTTCCATCCACTCTTTTGGGCAAATCTGTTCACAAGATACACGGTTTCAGGTGGTCCTTTCATACCTTAATTTAAAGAGGAAAAAAGGGTTTTCTTATTTTTTATTTTTTAAGGTCTCAAGTTTATTTTGTTTATTTTGACAGCTAAAATACAAATCTTCGTTCACCTTCACCTTTTCTGTGAATGTGTGAAACGGCTACTTTTTAAATGTACGCTATTTAGAAAGAAAGCATTCCTCATATTCAACATCCTTTTTATTGGTACTACAAACATGTTGGACGTGAAAACTAGTTTTTGCCTTGTTGAAGGCTTAGCTTGACAATAAATGCCTTTTTAAAAGAAAAACCAGCACTTGCATTTTTGAGAAAATAATTTTTGAAATTGAATCACCTTGTATTTTGGGTATTAATATTCCACCGCACCTAATATTTAGCAGCTCAGGTTGTCACTCAAAGAACAGTTGCTTGCTGGTTTTTAATGGATCCAGAAGACCTTCGAGAACTGAAAACTAAATACTGCATATAGTGACCACATAAAACTTGTATTTGTGTATTCGCTACACAGAGTGGTGAAAATAGATGGACTATTTGCTGGTAAAAGAAATTTTTTGGGCACACATTTCCTGGTTATTTTTGTAAAGCCAGCGCGAGGCAAAGATGTAAACTCACTGGGGGAACTATATTAATCTGGGTTGGGGTTGAGGGTGAGGGGAGGGTTTTTGGTCATTTGGTAGCAAAACTGGCTTGGTTTTGTGTTTCTGGAGGTAAATGTTTGTGTCCTTATTTAGCATCTCAGCATTACTAAACTTAAAAATTCACACCTAGACTCTTACCATAAGATAGCAGTAGCAAAAAAGAATATTACATAAAAGAACTTCACTTATACATTAAAAAATTAGCCTACTGAACAGATTTTGGTGTTAAAAGAGAGCCTGTTTATCTTCATAAGTACAATAATGACTTAAGTGGTATAAAACAAGACATGGTAAGGCAACAACACAGCAATAAAGCATTTGACATGTTGGCACTTAATAGTTTACCCACATGCAGTGGTCTTGTGAACCTCTTACTAGCACGTTAAAAGAAATTTGTCATACAAAGTTTTTCAAAGGTTTCTTTAGCCAACTTTGGTTGTAAAGGTGTTATCAGAAGCAAGAGCATTTCCACACACTTGTATGGGCAATTGGTTTTGTGAAGTATGATGGCATTGTATGTGCTCCAGAATTGTGAGCCTACCCTAGCTACAGGTAGCTGTGGGTAAAGTGTTGTTCAGGTTAAGATTCCTATACATGTGGGGTGGGCAAATGGGGATGACCTAAGTTTTGTTTTTGCTTTTTAAAATCATGGATGCCCCTGTAGAGTCAGAGTTAACACTTAGTTTATGTCGTGTGTCTTAATGCTCCTCAACAAGTCTGTGAACCTGCTGATGCTTTCTGGAAGCTTGCTGTGCCTTCTAAAAGCCAGTGGTGGGTAGGCATTGCAGTTGAACTGGGGCACCATTACATTGGAAAGGGCTACTACCTTTATCAGCATCACCACACTGGCGCTGCACAAATTTAGAACCCTTGGTTTGTGCATGTCAGAGGAAAAATATTTCGACGGAGAGTCCGTGCTGTGAAGAAAATCTTCAGGACAAATCCAGGTTTCCAGAGTCAAGTTGAACCTGATTTACATGACTCAGCGGCTGCTCCATCCAGTTTTTCTTGTATCAGTAAAAAACTTGCACCTTCCTGCATGTTCATGTGCAAGTTCTAAGTTTCTTGCCATTGACTTAATATGTGAAGTATATTTAGTTTCCTTGGTCATTTGGATTATAAGAAGTAATCCTAATGACCTTACAGGTAACAAAAGTTTCATAGATTTTAACATATAAAATATGCCTATGAAATTAGGGTTTTTACCAGAGGTCTTCACTGAATCTAGGCACACTATTATAAATTAACATGGGTCCCAAACTGACACTTGGATTATACAGAAAATAATTTTATCTCCCTTTTTATTATCACTTAAAACACAGGTCTTTTTGCCACATGTACCTGAAATTCCACTAAGTGTTAATAAGTACTAGAGATGTTTTTTCTTTGATAATACTGAGCTTTTGTGTGCCCAGCTAAAGATCATTGTAAGAGACTAGACTTGATTGAACACTTAAATTTCATAAAGGTTAATGTGTCAATGCAAAAGTATTTAGTATCAACAAAAATTGAGGTCTGTATTGTAAGTTTTAAAACTCACTTTTAAAAGTAATTCTCTGGTAGTAATTCATTATACTAAACTTCTCAGTTTCTTTTTATTACCTCAGGCTCCTTCCTCAGAGAAGCTTCCTGTTATGTACCTTATGGATTCTATCGTGAAAAACGTTGGAAGAGAGTATCTCACTGCCTTTACTAAAAATCTAGTTGCAACATTTATTTGTGTTTTTGAAAAGGTATATATACATTTAGAAACTTTTTTAAAAATGTGTTCCTGATTAAATAAATACTTGCCTTGTGTTGGGTTTTCTTGGGTGGTGAAATGTTTTATATTGGGTATTTATTGTCTACCCTTTTAAGGAAATTGGCTAAAGCTGTTTTATGTTAGGTCTTTAAAGCAGATCCTAGGGTTTTACATTATCCATTCGAGAACAGAATGCTTTTATTCAATCTTAGAATTTGGCTTTTTTTTTTTTAAATGAACATTGTTCATTTGATTGAAGATCTGTTTCATCACTAGAATATGGGCAAAAAAATCTAAAACTGTCAAGAGAACTTCAAATATTTATATTTCTGGTGTTGGGGAAAAGCATAATCCTGCATTGTGTCTCAATCTGTGATTGATTCCTGAAGTCTGAATTTTTTTTTTTCTGTCCTGGAAACATTTTCTTTTTTGTTACTTTGTTCAAGTTTATTTATTTATTATGAATGCTGATGGCATGTGTGACTGGTGGACCAGTTAATTGCTTTAGGTTATTTTGGAAATACTATTTTCCTCCTTAGAGCTTAGAACAAAAGCTCCTTAATTTCCATAGCTAAGGATTGTAAATTTCTTCTGCAACATTTTATCTAGTAGTGTGAGTAATACAGTATTATGTTGAGAAAGAAGAGGAATTTGTTGAGTTAATTCTATGCCTGTTAGGCTTTTATCTTTCACATTGAGCAAAGGGCACTTACAAGAGATTTATGTTTAAAGATTATTTCTTAACAAATAATTGGTGGTAGTTCTTATATTTTAGATGTACTTGTTGTGTCTTGACATATCTTACAGATTGTCAGATTTGTAGAATTAGGATTTTTAAAAACTCTAGTGTTACATTTTACTTAGAAACTAATGAAAACAAAAGTTGTTAGAGAAGAAATAGTATCTAGAGAAGAAATTTGAAAGCTGTCTTTCAGATAGCATTAGAAATTGTGTTAATAGTGTTTGTAGATCTTTGTTAAATACTGCTTACCTGAGGCTTTAGTCTAAGGAGAAGGCAACTTTAAGGACTTTAAGGAATTTTGGGGAGTAACTAACCTTGTGGTTTCAATTTCAGTGTGTTCAAATTATTTGGATATTTGGAAGAATACCTTTACTGAATCTAAACTGGGTATTAACTGCAGTTGATAAAAATGATTTTATAGTAAACATTAAAGGAATTAATAGAGTTAAAGCTTTATTGTCCTAAAATTGAAAATTGGTTTTCTGAGTACTAGGATTCTCTCATGGCTGATTTTCTAGAAGTTGTTGCTATGCCCACCATAAATGGGAGTGGATAAGTTATATAAACAAAAGCTTATCAGTGATTAAGACTCTGCGAATTTAAATTATTAGAGTGCCTTCCATACCAAAAATAGCTTGTTGTAGGTTCCAACCATGTTGTATCACATTAGATTGGCTAGTGAGATTGTTTTGTTTTGATTTTAACTTCATACTACTATGTAAATAATTTAAAAAATTTAAGACATCAGGTCAACCATTCTCTAATTGTTTTATATTTTCGTCCAAAGTTAGAGTAATAATAGAAATACCAAACTCTATAAAATGTGGAAACCTTTTGTACTTTTAAAAATACACATACCTATTTTGCTTGCATGAAGGGTAGGTAATAATTACTGTGATTTTTCTAATTTTTTTGAAAAATAAACACATTTGTAAGCCAAATGCACCTTTATTACTGTTCAGTATATTTGCAAATGGTCAGTATAATTCTATATGTGAGGTGGAACATATTCATGTAGCTTTCTACTTAATATATAAAACATTCTATAGTAACTTAACAAGCCATAGACTTATTCTGTTGTTCTAGGTGGATGAAAATACTAGAAAAAGTTTATTTAAATTACGTTCCACATGGGATGAAATATTCCCTTTGAAGAAACTTTATGCCCTGGATGTCAGAGTCAATTCATTAGATCCTGCTTGGCCTATTAAACCTCTACCCCCCAATGTGAATACATCTAGCATCCATGTGAATCCCAAATTTTTAAATAAATCGGTAAGTTTTAGTTTGAATGGTATATACTGATACTTTTAACTATCAAATTTTAACTTCTCTTAGAACTTGCTAAAAAGCAAAAATAGAATACCTGTGCTGAATCAGTTCAGTTTGAAAATGAAAGTATATAGATACTTATAAATTTTATTTAAGAATATATTTACCTTAGTTATTATGTAACATTTATTTTGGGCTTTAAATTCTTGAAAAGTTTTCGGTGTGCTTGTGTTTTTAAACAATTTGCTATGACTATGGATAGTATTAAAAGTTAAGCTGATAATCTTTAGTTATCCCTTAGCTTCCTTTTTAGCTATGATATATATTTTTCTTAACAAATATTTTTTCTTATAGCCTGAGGAGCCTTCAACACCTGGTACAGTGGTCAGTTCCCCCAGCATCTCCACTCCTCCTATTGTTCCTGACATACAAAAGAATCTTACCCAAGAACAACTAATAAGGCAGCAGTTACTGGCAAAGCAAAAACAGTTGTTAGAACTTCAGCAGAAAAAGCTGGAGCTTGAGCTAGAGCAAGCAAAGGCACAACTGGTAAGTAGAGGAGATTTGGTTATTTTAAGTATTTTAAACTTGTCACCCAATAGGTAAGTAATTTTGTATTTGAATTAACATGTTATTTTATGGGAATTTTATTTTCCTACTTTCATGTAGTTTGGTGTATTTATATATTAGATTAACTTTTTTATCCTTATTGGAAACTTGATTATAAACTGTATATTGCTTTCTCCAAGTTGTTTTATTGCTGTCTTATAAGGTAGCACCTTAGTTGTTTCACTGTTATATTAATGTGGATATGTTTCAGTCCCAAGATGGTAGGTGTGTTGTGAATGTTTTTGTGTAGTCTTTTAATGTTTTATGAGTTTCATGAACAAATCAAAAGAAAAGTCTACAAGAAAAAAGCCATCAAAACATTAATGAAACCTGGGAGAATATGTATTTTTATGCATGAATGACCCTATTCTAAGTTATTTTACTTAGCACCTGGGCTTATTTGAGAGTCATGAGGTACAGGAAGACAGAATTTTATAAGTTAATTAACAGCGCCACTTTGGAGAAACTAAATTTTATGACATAGAACTTAGCTGAATGACACTGACTCTTACGCAGTGTCTCTGGAATGTAGTGATTTAGCAGTTTCTCAGACGCAATCTGACTTAGAATCCTGAATAGTTAGGAAGAGGAAGGTGGTTTTTATAAAATTTTTTTTTATTCTATCTTGAGATATAAAACCACAATGTAAAGACTGAGTAGGAAGTAACATCACTTTTCTTTCCATTATACTTAGGTGCTAGAAATACATGATATAAATACAGTATTGAGTATATAGGTTTATTGAATAAAGCATTATATTCTATATGATGTTAGGAAATTGAGATAATCTGCATGTTTTATATTATTAATATGAACATTTATTTTGTATTTCAGGCAGTTTCTCTTAGTGTTCAGCAGGAGACATCCAACTTGGGTCCTGGATCAGCACCATCCAAATTACATGTTTCACAAATTCCCCCTATGGCAGTTAAAGCTCCCCATCAGATTCCTGTGCAACCAGAGAAAAGTCGTCCATGTCCACCCTTACAAATTCAGGATTTGAAAGGAACAAACCGGGATCCCCGTCTTAACAGGATGAGCCAACAGCATTCTTCTCATGGAAAAGATCAAGGCCACAGGAAAGAATTCCTAATGAACACATTGAGCCAATCTGATATTAAGACAAGTAAAACTGTACCCTCTGAAAAACTAAATTCATCTAAGCAAGAAAAAAATAAATCAGGTGAAAAAATAACCAAGAAAGAACTTGACCAGTTAGATTGTAAATCTAAATCTAAATCTAAATCACCGTCACCTTTGAAAAACAAATTATCCCACACAAAAGACTTGAAAAGTCAAGAATCTGAAAGCGTGAGGTTGTCTGATATGAACAAGAGAGATCCGCGTTTAAAAAAACATCTTCAGGATAAGACTGATGGTAAAGATGATGATGTAAAAGAGAAGCGAAAAACTGCAGAAAAAAAGGATAAAGATGAGCACATGAAATCATCTGACCACAGACTGATGGGAAGTAGAAATAAAGTCATAAATGGCATTGTACAGAAACAGGATATAATAACCGAAGAACCGGATAAACAGGGGTCAAAACCAGGGAGATCGAGTACTAGAAAACGATCAAGATCAAGATCACCCAAGTCTCGGTCACCAATTATACATTCCCCAAAGAGAAGAGATAGGCGGTCACCTAAACGAAGGCAAAGAAGTATGTCTCCAACTTCAACACCGAAACCTGGAAAGATTCGCCAATCAGGAATTAAGCAGTCACATATGGAAGAGTTTACACCACCTTCCAGGGAAGAAAGAAATGCTAAGAGAAGTACTAAACAGGATGTTCGAGATCCTAGACGAATGAAAAAGACTGAAGAGGAACGACCACAAGACACTACCAATCAACATTCTACAAAATCCGGCACTGAACCAAAGGAGAATATAGAAAATTGGCAAAGTTCTAAGTCTGCCAAAAGATGGAAATCTGGTTGGGAAGAAAATAAAAGGTATGATATTAACATTTTTGATCAAGTACTATAATATATGCATTTAAAAGATAGTGTTAATTTAAAAGTTAGAAATGTTTATTGGGTGTTAAAAATTTTCCATTTAGTTCTTAAACCCTGTGGGTTAAGTACCGTTATTATCCCTATTTTAGAGATAAGGAAACAAGTTTAGAAAGATTTACTGATCCATCTAAGGCTGCAGTCCAGGACATGCAAGAATCAGAATTTGTATCTGATTTTCCTGACTCTGACTTTTCGTGATTTCATATATCTATTTTAACCAGATCCTTTAAAAAGGATCCTTAAATATGGTCCTGAGTATTTTTTAAAAAACACTTTGAAGGCAGGGGTGGTGGCACATACTTGTAATCCTATTACTTGGGAGGCCGAGACTGGAGAATTGCAGGTTCAAGGACAGCCTCAGCAATTTAGTAAGGCTCTCAGCAACCTAGTGAGACCCTGTTTCCAAATAAGAAATAAAATCCATCTGGGGATGGATGTAGCTCGGAGGTAGAATGCCTCTGGGTTCAATTCCCAGTAACACACACACACACACACACACACACACACACACACGCCACCCCCCCCCAAAGAACCCACTTTGAAGTAACGTACTGCTTTTATGGTTTCAGCTTACAACAGGGCGATGAACATAGTAAATCTCCTCATCTGAGGCATAGGGAGAGCTGGTCAAGCACTAAAGGAATCTTGTCACCTCGAGCCCCGAAGCAGCAACATCGATTAAGTGTAGATGCCAATCTTCAGATACCTAAAGAGTTAACTCTTGCAAGCAAGAGAGAATTACTTCAAAAGGTAGTTACTATGATTAATTCCACATAGTTATTATTCTCTTTTGTACCTATACAAGTACTTTTTATATTTAAAATATTTAATTTCCTTTTATCACCCCATGCAGACGAGTGAACGTTTAGCATCTGGTGAAATTACACAGGATGAGTTCCTTGTTGTTGTGCATCAAATTCGACAGCTATTTCAGTATCAAGAAGGTAAACATAGATGCAATGTACGGGATAGTCCTACAGAAGAAAATAAAGGTGGATTAAAAAAGAAACCTCTCTTATCTGATGCTGAATTAACCTACTATGAACATAAAGCAAAACTGAAAAGGACACAGGTTCAGCATTCATTTCCAAGACTTGATCTCTTAGATCCTGATATTTTTGACTACCCTTTGACTGATGCCTTGTTGTCTGGAATAGAATGTGAGCCATCCAAAAGTAAACATGCAAGTAGGAATAGTGGAGCACAGTTTGACAGAAAAGAACAATTTAGTGAAAGAGCAAGACGTCTTTCTCCTATATCTGGGAGTCGTACTTATGCTGAGAATCTTTCACCCCATGAGGGCCGGAGAAGACATGACGAGCAAGTCTCTGCTAAAGGTAGAAAAAGTTAAATCAGATTATGCCTATTGAATCTCACAGCAGTGCAGGGAAAATGAACAAGCTAAGTGGGGATGGACTTTATTATTGTTTAGAGCACCTTTTTTTTTTGTTCGTCTGTTTTGTTAACCTTTCCCCCTCTGTATGGAAAGGGAAGGGAAGGGAGCCAGTATTTATAAGGCCAGTTGTATGCCAGGGATTTAACTAGGTTCTTTTTATATACATTTGACGACAAACCAATGTAATATATTTTCCCCATTTTACAGATAGGAGTCAAAACTAGAGAGGTTAAATAACTTGCTCTCAAATAATAAGTTGTCAGGATGGGGATTTTTTTTTTTTTAACAGCTCTTTCTGAATTTCGAGGGCATCCTCTTACCCTTACTGCTTGATTCTGTCTCTTCCTTCCCCTCTAATATAGTGAGCTAGTTTTTATTTCTCTGGATAAACATTCACATGAATATAAAAAGAATAATACAATTTGATATAAACTTAAATTTTAGTGCATTTTTCTTTCATTTTAAAAGGTGTGCGAGAAGAGCAGAGATCTCCATTCAATGATCGTTTTCCACTTAAGCGACCTAGATATGAAGATTCAGATAAACCATTTGTAGACAGCCCAGCATCAAGATTTGCTGGCCTTGATACAAATCAGCGGCTTACGGCTTTAGCTGAAGACAGACCATTATTTGATGGACCTAGCAGGCCATCAGTAACAAGAGATGGCCCAACCAAGATGATTTTTGAAGGACCTAATAAATTAAGCCCTAGAATTGATGGACCTCCTACACCAGGTTCTCTTCGGTTTGATGGGTCACCAGGACAAATGGGGGGAGGAGGCCCTTTGAGGTTTGAGGGACCACAAGGTCAGCTAGGAGGTGGGTGCCCTTTGAGATTTGAAGGTCCTCCAGGACCAGTAGGGACCCCTCTGCGATTTGAGGGGCCAATTGGTCAAGCAGGAGGTGGTGGTTTTCGGTTTGAAGGTTCCCCTGGTCTGAGGTTTGAGGGATCTGCAGGTGGTTTGCGATTTGAAGGACCAGGGGGCCAGCCTGTGGGTGGTCTCAGATTTGAAGGACATCGTGGTCAGCCTATGGGTGGTCTAAGGTTTGAGGGACCTCATGGTCAGCCTGTGGGTGGTCTTAGATTTGATAATCCCCGAGGTCAGCCTGTAGGTGGACTTAGATTTGAGGGGGGTCATGGTCCATCAGGGGCTGCAATTAGGTTTGATGGACCTCATGGTCAGCCAGGAGGTGGGATCAGATTTGAGGGGCCTTTACTACAGCAAGGAGTTGGAATGAGGTTTGAAGGCCCCCATGGTCAGTCAGTAGGTGGTCTGAGATTTGAAGGACAACATAATCAACTTGGTGGGAACCTTAGGTTTGAGGGTCCACATGGTCAACCAGGGGTTGGAATCAGGTTTGAAGGACCTTTAGTCCAACAAGGAGGTGGAATGAGGTTTGAAGGTCCTTCTGTACCAGGAGGTGGCCTGAGAATTGAAGGGCCTCTGGGCCAAGGTGGTCCAAGATTTGAAGGACATGCTTTAAGGTTTGATGGGCAGCCAGGTCAGCCATCACTCTTGCCAAGATTTGATGGATTACATGGTCAGCCAGGTCCTAGATTTGAAAGAACTCCTGGTCAGCCAGGTCCACAGAGGTTTGAAGGGCCACCTGGACAACAAGTTCAACCAAGATTTGATGGTATACCTCAAAGATTTGATGGTCCACAACACCAGCAAGCATCAAGGTTTGATATTCCTCTTGGTCTACAAGGCACACGATTTGACAATCATCCTTCACAAAGGCTTGAATCAGTATCTTTCAATCAGGCTGTTCCATATAATGATCCACCTGGCAGTGCTTTCAATGCCCCATCCCAAGGACTACAGTTCCAAAGACATGAACAAATATTTGATTCACCTCAAGGACCAAATTTTAATGGACCACATGGCCCTGGAAACCAGAGTTTCTCAAATCCCCTTAACAGAGCTTCTGGACACTATTTTGATGAGAAGAATCTTCAGAGTTCTCAATTTGGAAACTTTGGCAATTTACCCGCTCCATTATCAGTAGGAAATATTCAGACATCGCAACAGGTGAGTCTGTTGTAATTATTCTAAAATTATGTGGTATGCAGATGAAATGTTTCTAGGGTTTGAGAAAGGTTTTCAGGACATAGTTTTTTTTTTGGTATAGATTGGAAAGGGGTGTGTGTGTGTGTGTGTGTGTGTGTGTGTGTGTGTGTGACAATTTTTTTTGGTATAGATTGGAAAGGGGTGTGTGTGTGTGTGTGTGTCTGTGTGTCTGTGTGTGTGTGTGACAGACTGACTGACCAACCAGGGATTGAACCCAGGGGCATTCTACCTTCAAGCTTTTTTACTTTTTATTTTGAAACGGTCTCGCTAGGTTGCTGAAAGTCTAGCCAAGTTTCTGAGGCTGGTCTCGAAACTGTGATCCTCCTGTCTCAGTCTCCTAAGTACTGGGATTACAGGTGTGTGACAACAAATCCGGCTTGGAAAGAAGTTCTTGATACACTTCAAAACCTCTCATACTAGGGAGTGGGATAAGTGTCTTCTGGGGATGAAATTACCACAAACTGATTTTAGCTCTTCCAATATCTGGGAAATTATCTCAGTCTCCTTCCTTTCTGCAATCTTCCCTTACTACACACACACACACACACACACACACACACACACACTTTTTTGTTGATGTTTTTTGGGTTTTGCTTTAAAAGTAGTGAAGTATTAGACAATTGTGTTTCATAGACCTGCTATATTAGGTAACTGTTGAGCCCTGACCTGCTATAAAATAACCAGAGAGCTGATTTCTTAGAATTTTGGGGGCCAAAGAATTTCCTTAGTCTGAGTTAACTAAAATGAAGTTGTTCATGCTTTTACAGTCTATAATTCTTTTTCATCATCTTTTCCTTTAACTATCTTTCCAGTCACTCTAGTTAAATACAGTTGCTTGATATTCATGTCTGCAAAGCAAACTTGCCACATGCCTTCCAGATACACTCTAGTTAACTGAAAATGTATAATCACCAGTTGGTATTCATTCATACTTGTTCTGCATACATTTTTAAATGCATACTGAAATAATTTTAAAGTAATGTGTTTATTTACAATTTGTGATTTATTCAATTGATACTTGAGTGACTACTTTTGCTTGCCTGCTGAAGTTTTTCTGGACTAAATTTACTTTTTTGCTAGGTCTGACACTTTACTAGAACAAAATCATTTCATAGTGGTCAGATTGCTTAGAAGAAAATGTAAAATAAGAAAACCCTAAGCCTGGTGTGGTGGCACACGCTTGTAATCCCAGTACTTGGGAGGCTGAGACAGGAGGATTGCAGGTTTGTGGCCAGCCTCAGCAACTTAGTGAGGTCTGCTGCAACTTAGTAAGATCCTTTTTCAAAATAAAAAAGAATAAAATCAGGGTGGGAGTATAGTTCAGAGGTAGAATGCCCCTGGGTTCCATCCCCAGTACCACACACACACAAAAGAAAACCTTTAAAAGCACATTATGAACACTATTGATAGAAATAGTTTTCTGTTCATATCGTATTATTTGGGGGAAAAAAACCCAGCCTGCCAAAGTTAGATCTACTCTTTTGTATGTTCTTAAAGAAATGATACTGTTATTGACAGATAATCTAGAATGGGACTTTCCCCCCCATATATATATAGAATTGGTAGGTTTTGTTATGTACATACACTACTGAAAATTCTCATGGATACTATGGATATTTACATAGTAGCAACAGTAGACATTCTGCTTCCCTTGAACTACAAATATAGTATTCTTATGCCAGAATAGTACTTATTTCTTGATTTTTTTTTTTGGTAGGTACTAGGATTGAACCCAGGGGCATTCTATCCCCAAGCTCCACCCCCAGCCCTATTTTTTATTCTTTATTTTGAAACAGGGTCTCACTTAGTTGCGGAGGCCTCACTAAGTAGCTGAGGTTAGGAACGAATCTGCAATCCTCCTGTTTCAGCCTCCCAAGTACTGGGGATTACAAGTGTGAGCCACCATGCCCGGCTTGATATTTTTTTTAATAGTGCTTATTTCTTTTATTTTTTTGTTGTATTGGGGGGTCAAACCCAGGGCCTTGCACATGCTAGGCAAGTGCTGAACCACTGAGCCATACCCACAGCCCTATTTTATTTATTTATTTATTTATTTATTTATTTATTTATTTTTATTTTTTGCGGTACTGGGGATTGAACCCAGGGGCATTCTACCTCTGAGCTACACCCCCAGTCCTATTTTTTATTCTTTATTTTTGAAACTGGGTCTCACTAAGTTGCAGAGGGCCTTACTAAGTAGCTGAGGCTGGCCGCGAACTCGGATCCTCTCCAGTCTTAGCCTCCTAAGTACTGGGATTACAAGCGTGCTCCACCACGCCTGGCTCCTATTTTATTTTTTTAAAAATTCCTTTTGATGTGTTTTATGATAGCCAAGCTGGGTGTGGTGGCACACGCTTGTAATTCCAGTACTTGGGAGGCTGAGACAGGAGGATTGCAGGTTTGTGGCCAGCCTCAGCAACACAAGTGAGAACCTATTTCAAAATATACAATAAAATAGGACTGGGGGTGTAACTCAGAGGTAGATCCCCCTTGGGTTTAATCCCTAGTGTCACATGAAAAAGTGATGTCCAAGCAGAATTCAGACTGCTAATTAATAATGCAGGGTTTAGGCTGAAAATAGTCAATAGTTTGGAGTTCTGGCCTCATCTTTGTCAGCTAGCCACTAAGATTATGTAGAGGTTACATTGCTGGGTGCCAGTTTTTCTATGTGTAAAATAAGGGGAAGTTCCCTCAAGGTAAAGCGACTTGCATAAGGTTACAGGGCTAGTTGGTGGCTACCTCATATTTGCATGTATCTTTAAACTTTTTTTTTTTGGTACTGGGGATTGAACCCAGGGGCATTCTACCTCTGAGCTACACTCCAGCCTGATTTTTTATTCTTTATTTTGAAACAGGGTCTCACTAAGTTGCGGAGGGCCTCACTAAGTAGCTGAGGCTGGCGGCAAACCTGTGATCCCCCGTCTCAGCTTCCCAAGTACTAGGATTACAAGCATGTGCCACCATGCCCGGCTTATCTTAAACTTTTTAAGGAAGTTTGAACCCATTCTCAGGTCCTTATAACTCTGTGAGAGAGATAAGGGAAGGTATTATTTCTGATCATAGAAATTATAAAAGTGAAGTGACCCAGGCAAGTTATCTTTTTAAGTCTTTATTATAAAAGCTAGGCCTTAGGACGTCTGTGAATATTTTTATTTGGTTAGAATGTTAAAATTTTACAAAATATAGAAAGGATGTTCTTTAAATCAAGCTTTATTTTAAAGGTTCTGACTGGTGTTGCTCAGCCAGTAGCATTTGGCCAAGGACAACAATTTTTACCAGTTCATCCACAAAATCCTGGAGCATTTGTTCAGAATCCTTCAGGTATGTACTTTCTAAACATTTTTTTTCTCAAAAGACAAATTATTGTTTTGTTGAATGGCTAACTTTGTCAGTTTTAGAAAAATGACAATTTTGAGAAGGGCATATTCAATTTAGAGAAATTTGCTCCAGCTGAAATGTTTTTGTTCCCTTTCTGAGTTTGTTTACGTTGTTGATGTGTATTCACCCTGATCCTATTTACAGCTAGAGATGGTTAGCCTGGACTTGTAGACTATAAAAAAGAGGGAGGGAAATTTATTAGCTGGAAACTGGGACATGTGATATTTGCATTAAGATAAAATGAAATAAATGACAAACCTCAGAAATCTCAATTTGATATTTTGAGTTGTTTTGTGTATATGTGTGTGTTATGATCCAGTAAACATTTATTAAGTGAATACTGGGGACACTGCCTTATAAAATTGGTTCATTCATACGTTTTTATGAGCACTAAAATAGAAAAACTGTGATTTCTTAGCTAGTCCACTGATAAGCATCTTTGTTACTATGGGGTGAGTCATAACTAATATGGGTACAAGGGCTTTAAAAATGAATTTTAGTTTTAATTCGTGGTAGATGGGAAGTATATAAACTATGGTCATTTGTAACATGACTATAAAGTTACTATATTGAGAACTAGCCCAACCAAACAGTAGTGATACTTGCTTTAATTTCTGAATCATTAAAAATGTTGTTTTCAGAAACATACCTTGGTGGAGCAATGCATTATTCAGTTTCTAAATTTACGGAATTTTCCAAAACTTCTGAAGTGGAGAAGTACTAGCCAACCTCTATTTTATTCTTAAATTGTGTTAGCTTGAAAGTTATTTAATTAATATGAAAGCTTTTAGCTTTTAATTTCTAGATGGACAATTAGGATTAATTAATATTTTGTATATTTTTTGTTGTCACCAATGAAAAGGGAAGGAAAGGGTTTGAGATCTAAAGTTAGAACACTAGTGTTCGAATCTCTACTCTTGATACTTTATATGGGGGTGGGGGCAGGGTATAAGCAAGTATCCTCCCTACTGTTCATTTTCTTCCTTTGTAAACAGGAAATGGTAGTGTTAGTATTTGCCTAGAATTGTTTTGTTGTTGTTTAAGAGAATCAAATGAAATAGTATATGCAAAAGTACTTGGATAATTTGTATTTTTCTCTAGAATCCGTTTTTGTTGTTGAGTAGAGGATTTATTATATTAGGGTTAGTGGCATGAATTTTCTTATTTTTGCAACATTGGATTGTTCATATATTTATGTACAAACAAAATATGATTTCTTCTGTGACAGTGCTATACCATGTGTGTGTTTGTATGTGTGTATACATATGTATATATACACGCATATGTAGTGTTTATATATATTTTGTTCCCCTGGGTTGAGAGTATGGATGAGATGTTAGGAATGTCTTCCTTCAAGAACTACTTATTCTTGTAGAGGTATGAACAGTATTCAGTGGGCTATCTTCAGTTTCTCTTAAGGTACCTTTTCTAATTTGAAAGTTGAAAACACTTTCCTAATAGTTATTCCCTTATTCATTCACTCAAACATAAATTGATCATTTGCTGATGCTGGGCATTGTGGTAGGGAGAATTTAATAACGTTCATCCTTAACTGGGCATGGTGACCCACGCTAATCTTTTAACTTGGGAGGCTGAGACAGGAGGATTGCAGGTTTGAGACCAACCTCAGCAACTTAGTGAGACCCTGTTTCAAATTAAAAAGTAAAATTGGGCTGGGGGTGTAGCTTGGAGGTATATTACCCCTGAGTTTAATCCCCAGTACCACATGCACACAGAAAAAAGTTCCTTCAAAGTGCATTTTAGTGTAGCGGATGAATTGAAATTTTTTTTAATTAAAAACTGTATATAATGATAAATACCTCAGTGCCTTACAAATATTAATTCATTAATAACCATAGGTAGGAACTATTATTACCCATTTATAAGCAGGGGAAATTGAGGCACAGATAAGCAACTTGGTCATGTGCCATAATTAGAAAGTGGAATTTCTAGCTAGAATTTGGTGAGTTTGGTACTAAACTGCCTGCCTCCAGATGGAATAACTGTCCCTCTTAACACACATAAATAGCTAATTCTAATGGAATGTAAATGTTAAACCAGTGTGTGAAATGCTGTTGTAATTGATTAACTACTGAGGTTTATGTATTCATGCATTTGCACATTAAATTTGAAGACATTAATTAGCTTACTGTGTAATAAGGCTTTGTGATAAGTACTGTGTATAAGGCACAGAGTAGATAATGGTTAAGGGTAGGGATCATATGTATTGTGATTACAGATTGAATTTCTACCATTAAGAGGAACTTTAGTGGTTCAGAACTTTTTTTTCTGGAGATGCAAGCTGATGCATAATAGTGACATACAAATACAGTAATAGTGTTTGTTTTTTGTGATGCTGGGGCTCAAAACCAGTGTCTTGAGCATGTTAGGCAAGTGCTCTACCACCAAGCTGGTATAACCCCAGCCTCTTTTTTTTTTTCTTGTAGTACTGGGGATTGAACCCAATGGCATTCTACTTCTGAGCTACACTTCAGCCCTTTTTTTTTTTGTTTTGCGGTACCGGGGATTGAACCCAGGGGCATTGTACCTCTGCGCTACACCCCCGGCCCTATTTTTTATACTTTATTTTGAAACCGGGTCTCACGAAGTTGTGGAGGGCCTCACTAAGTAGAGAGAGAGAGAGAGCTGAGGCTGGCCGCGAACCCGGATCCTCCAGAGAGAGAGAGAGAGAGAGAGAGAGAGCTGAGGCTGGCCGCGAACCCAGATCCTCCAGTCTCCGCCTCCCAAAGTACTGGAATTAAAAGCGTGCGCCACCACGACCGGCTTCACTTCAGCCCTTTTTATTTTTTAATTTTAATTTTCTTTTTTTTGTGGTACTGGGGATTGAACCCATGGGCATTCTACCTCTGAGCTACATCCCCAGCCCTGTTTTATTTTTTATTTTGAAATAGGGTCTTGCTAGGTTGCTGAGAATCTTGCTACATTGCTGAGGCTGTCCTTGAACCTGCGATTCTCCTGTCTCAGCCTCCCAAGTACTGGGATTACAAGCATGTGCAACCACACACAACTCCTCTTTACTATTTATTTATTTAATTTTTTTTTTTTTTTTTTTGCGGAACTGGGGATTGAACCCAGGGGTCTGAGTTGCAGAGGGCCTAAGTAGCTGAGGCTGGCTGCAAACCTGAAATCCTCCTGTCTCAGCCTCCCAAGTACTGGGATTACAAGCATGCGCCAACATGCCCAGTTTACTTTTTATTTTGAAACAGGTCTGCTAAGTTGCTGAGGCTGGCCTTGAACCTATGATCCTTCTGTCTCAGTCTCCCAAGTACTGGGATTACAAGCATGTGCCACCATGCCTGGCCGAGGCTCTGTTTTAATAGTTGAGTTAAAGAATCACAGTTATTTGACAGAATAGTGCTTGACACAACACAGGATTGGATTGAGTTTAAGGAGATTGTTAGGCTTGTCTTAGATAATCAAATTATTGAAGCTCTAATAAGCCTGACACTATTTAGCAATAGCCTGAGCTGCTTTACAAGGACAGTAATTCAGCAAAGGTCATAGGGGCAGGTATATTTTGAGCTATATGGCTCAGCTCCTTGCTCTGGATAGTCACATCAGGGAACAGTGAGGTCTGGAGTACTTATACATTGGTTTTGGTTTTGTTTTTTTCTAGAAATCTGTGTTAATCAATTTTTTATGTGTGTGTATGTGTGTGTGTGTGTGTGTGTGTGTGTGTGTGTGTGTGTATTTTTTGGTACTGGGGATGGATACCACTGGACTATGCCCCCAGCTCTATTTTTTTTTTTTTTAATTTAGAAGCAGGCTATAGCTTCTAAGTTGCTGAGGCAGGCTTTTGAACCTGCTATCCTCCTGTCTCAACATCTCAAGTACTGGGACTAATGGGGTGCGCCACCACGCCCAGTTTAAGAGATTATATACTACTTCACCTATACAAAACTACCTTTTCCAGTGTGGTTAGAAGATGAGGGAATTAGAGAATTAGGGAAGTGGATAGTTAGACCTAGGCATGGTGCTGCATTGCATAGGAGAAAGGAGCACGAGGCTTTCTTTCTTCTGTATCCTGCTTTTCTTTGGCATGAATTAGACAAAAGTGGGTAATATTGGTCTTTAAAAATATTGTATGTACTGTTAATTTTCAGTATTCTAGAATGTTTTTTCAAGTGTTTTGTCAACCTAAATGAAGTGTAATAACTTGAGCTCTTGAAATAATTAAATCATCACTAATAAGATTTTGTCAAATTTATTATTGATAGGATATCTTGAAGAAAACATTGAAAAATGCTTAATATGCACTTTTAAGTTCTACTTTCATTTTGAGTACTATTTTTTTTAAAGGAGCTCTTCCTAAGGCATATCCTGATAATCATCTCAGTCAGGTGGATGTAAACGAATTGTTTTCAAAATTGCTAAAAACAGGAATTCTCAAATTGTCCCAGCCTGATTCAGCTACAACACGTAAGTATAGTTTTATACTTAATGTACACAAAGCTTCATTTAGTTACAGAGATGCATTATGTGATATAATGATACAAGTTATGATAAATGTCCTTTAATTGAATTCTCCGGTATACCCTTTTTTAAAATTAGCAACTTCTTTCAGAATTTCTTTTTACTCTATTGACTTTACAAATCTCTTTTGCTTTTTGAGGGTACTGGGGATTGAACCCAGGGGTGCTCTACCACTGAGCTACAACCCCCCACCCCCAGCCCGTTTTTTATTTTAAGACAGGGTTGTCCAGGCTGGCCTTGAAAGTGCAGTCCTTCTGCCTCCACCTCCTGAGTAGCTGGGATTACAGGCATGTACCACTGTGCCTGGCCCTCCTCTTATTTTTTATTTTTATTTATTTATTTTTTTTTTGCGGTACCGGGGGTTGAACTCAGGGGCGTTCTACCTCTGCGCTACACCCCCGGCCCTATTTTTTATACTTTATTTTGAAACCGGGTCTCACGAAGTTGCAGAGGGCCTCACTAAGTAGAGAGAGAGAGAGACAGGGAGAGAGAGAGAGAGCTGAGGCTGGCCGTGAACCCGGATCCTCTGGTCTCTGCCTCCCAAAGTACTGGGATTACAAGCGTGCGCCACCACGCTCGGCTCCTTTTATTTTTTGAAAAGCAAATATAACTGGTTTATGAAGACCTTCTTTTAAATTTTCTAAGATTACACTATTACTTATATGGTGGACATATGTTCCAATAACTACATTCCTGTAAATGTCATATGTAGACTTTTTACTAGTTATTCTATTAACTTAGCTTTTGAAAATAATTTGAATATTGAGGAATTAAAATTTCAAGAAATTATATTCGGTTCCTTGGCCAGTAAACTTCAGATTAGAAGCACTGAATAGACTAGGTGGGTTTCTCTATATGTTTATAACACTGTAGTGTTCCTCTATAAAGAACACAAGGAGAATGGTATTGAGAAATTTGTATCTTTTTTCTCAATTGAAGAAGTAAATGAAGTTGCCACTCAACCTCCCCCTGAAGAGGAGGAAGATCAAAATGAAGATCAAGATGTTCCAGATCTTACTAATTTTACAATTGAAGAATTGAAACAGTATGTAATCTCATTTTCTTTTAAGAGACAATGACTTTAATAACAGCAGACATTATTTATTATTATTAGGGCTACTTCATTTTATCCTTTTCCCCGTTCTAAAATTTAGAAAGCTTATTTTTTTGTGGTGCTGGGGACTGAACCCATGGTTGGTCTACCTCTAAGATGAATCTCCAGCCCTATTTTATTTTGAAACAGTCAGGCTAAGTTACTGCGTGCTGGCCTTGAATATGTGATTCTCCTCTCTAAGCTTTCCGAGCACTGTGAGCTTCCATAGATAGTTTTTAGGAAGCCTATATTTAAATCCTTTTTAAAAATATGTTTTCTGTGGAAGTATTTAGATCAAAAGGCCACCACAGCATTTTCAATTTAATACCTATTTGGAACAGAAAATATAGGGAGTTTAAATACTATGTATTAAGAATTATCCATGTCTTTTTTCCTTTCATTTTCTCTTGTCACTTTTTTCTGTATTGATATTCCTACACTTTTGAAGTTCAGAAAATGCATTTTTTTCTTTTGTAAGTTTTTTTTTGTTTTTGCGGTACTGGGGATTGAACCCAGGGGCATTCTACCTCCAAGCTACACCCCCAGCCCTATTTTTTTTCTTTAATTTGAAACAGGGTCTCACTAAGTTGGGGAGGGCCTCACTAAGTAGCTGAGGCTGGCCGGCAACCCAGATCCTCCTGTCTGAATCTCCTAAGTACTGGGATTACAAGCATGCGCCACCACACCCGGCTCTTTTGTTTGTTTTTTGGTACTGGGGATCGAACCCAGGAACATTATACCTCTGAGCTACATGCCTAGCTCTATTTCATTTTATTTATTTTTTGTGGTACCGGGGATGGAACCCAGGGGTATTCTACCTCTGAGCTATACCTCCAGGCCTATTTTATTGTTTATTTTGAAACAGGGTCTCACTAAGTTGCAGAGGGCCTCACTAAATTGCTGAGACTGGCCTTGAACCCGGGATCCTCCTATCTCAGCCTCCCGAGTATAAGTGTGTGCCACCATACCCAGCTGTTTTTTATTTTTAAATAGGGTTTCACTAAGTTGCAGAGGGCCTCCCTAAGTTGCTGAGGCTGGCCACAAACTTGCAATCCTCCTGTTTTAGCCTCCCAAGTACTGGGATTACAGGCGTGTGCCACTATGCCCGGCTAGAAAATGAGGTTGTGTAGCCCAGCATCTAAAAGATTTTAGCAAAATCTTTTTATTTTTATAAGTAAAGTTATGTTCATTGTAGAAACTTGAACAAATAGCCCTCAATATCAACATGTTCCATATCTGTGGATTCAACCAATAGTGTATTGAAAAAAAGTGTTGGTACTGAATATATACAGACTTTTTTCACATCATTATTTACTAAATAATAGCTATTTACATAGCATTTACATTGGATTAGATATCATAAGTAATCAAGAGATGATAAAATATATGGAAGGATGTGTAGGTTATTACAGAAATTCTACACCATTTTATATAAAGGACTTGAGCATTAGCAAATTTTGGTATCCACGGGACATCCTGGATCCAATTTTCTGATGATATCAAGGGACAGCTATAAATCAAGAAAATAAAATCACCTATAGTTCCCACTTCTTGGATAACCACTATTAACATTTGGTGCATTTTTTTTTTTTTTAATGGTACTGGGGAATTGAACCCAGAGGCATTCTACCTCTGGGCTACCTCAGCTCTTTTATTATTTTTTGTTTTTGAAACAGGTTCGCATTAGGTTGCTGAGAGTCTCGCTAAGTTGCTGAGGCTGGTCTTGAATCTGTGGTCCTCCTGTGTCAGCCTTTTAAGTACTGGGATTATAGGTGTGCCACCACTGCCAGCTTAGTGCATACCTTTAAATAATTTTCTCTTACCTTTATTACTTATAAAAATTTTTGTGTTTTTTTTGTGGTACTGGGGATTGAACCCAGGGGCATTCTACCTCTGGGCTACACCTCCAGTCCTATTTTTTGTTCTTTATTTTGAAATAGGATCTCACTAAGTTGCAGAGGGCCTCACTAAGTGGCTGAGGCTGGGCGCAAACCCGGATCGTCCGGTCTCAGCCTCCCAAGTACTGTGGTTACAAGCGTGTGCCATCACACCTGGCACTTATAAAAAATTTTAAGCTGTTTTCCAGTATATGAATTCATTATATACTTGTATTTTATTAAAATGTATGACAGCTAATGGGTTTTACCCTTTCAAAGTCGTTTTTTTCATGTAATACTTTCATATAGTCAAAGGCTTATAATAAAAGATGGCATCTCCTTTTCCTCTACTGTTCATCTAGCCCTGACCCCTAGAGGCAAGTTTTTCCCCCCAAACCCTTTTAACAATTTTTTTCTTTTACCTCTTTATTTCTTAAAATATGCATATTTTCCTGCTTGTTGATCTATCATGTGTGGACAGACTCTGACTTCTTTAAAGTGAAGAGTTAGGTAGCTTTTTTTTTTTTTTTTTTTTGGTACTGGGGATTGAACCCAGGGGCATTCTACCTCCGGGCTACACCCCCAGCCCTATTTTTTGTTCTTTATTTTGAAACAGGGTCTCACTAAGTTGCAGAGGGCCTAAGTATGGAGGCTGGCTGCGAACCTGTGATCCTCCTGTCTCAGCCTCCCAAGTACTGGGATTACAAGCATGCACCACCACACTTAGCTTTTTGTTTGATTATTAAGAGATAAGGTCTTGCAATGTTGTTCAGGCTTGCCTCGAACTCTTGGGGTCAAGTGATCCTTTTGCCTCAGCTTCCTGAGTAGCTGGGACAATAGATGTGTGCCACTGCATCTGGCTAGCTAGCTTTTTTTCTGTTTTTTTTTTTGCTGGGGTTGAACCCAGGGGCGTTCTACCTCCGCGCTATGCCCCCGGCCCTATTTTTTATACTTTATTTTGAAACCGGGTCTCACAAATTTGCGGAGGGCCTCGCTAAGGGGGAGAGAGAGAGAGAGAGAGAGAGAGAGAGAGAGAGAGACAGGGAGAGAGAGAGCGAGAGAGCTGAGGCTGGCTGCGAACCAGGATCCTCCGGTCTCCGCCTCCCAAAGTACTGGGATTACAAGCGTGCACCACCACGCCCAGCTTGCTAGCTAGCTTTTTTTATTGTGGAACTGTATATTGAACCCAGGGGCATTCTTCCTCGGGGGTACACCCCCAGCCCTTTTTATTTTTTGTTTTTGAAACGGTCTAGCTAGGTTGCTGAAAGTCTTAAGTTGCTAAGGTTGACCTTGAACCTGCTATTCTCCTGTCTCAGCTTCCCAAGTCCTGGGATTACAGGCCTGCCTCACCATACTTGGTTTAGCTAGCTCTTTTATTGTGCTACCAATCCTCCCATGTAGTTATGAAACTATTTTTTATTAAATATTTATTCATATTAATATTATGACTAAATATTTCCTGGGATGCAAAGTTATCAATGTTTTGTATTTTACTCTCTTCTCATTTTTTTTTGAGTTAATGACTACCTTGTTTATTAATTACTTGGTCTATATATCTATTTCTTCTCAAATAAGGGCCCTAGAATTTTAAAAAATTGATTTTTTTTGCAGTACTGGGGATTGAACCCAGGGGCATTCTACCTCTGAGCTAAACCCCCAGCCCTATTTTTATCCTTTATTTTGAAACAGGGTCTCACTAAGTTGCAGAGGGCCTCACTAAGTAGCTGAGGCTGGCCATGAACCTGTGATCCTCCGGTCTCAGCCTTCCGAGTACTGGGATTACAAGCGTGTGCCACCATGCCTGGCTAAAAATGGATTGTTGCTGACCAGTTTCTCATTGATCTTCTATTTTTTCTTTTTTGTTGTCCTGCCTATTGTTTCTTCTATACTTTTTTTCTTGCTGTACTTTAAACAGGGTTGTAGAAGTTGGATTATTCAGAATTCCAAAGACCTAGAGAAGTGAAATCTAATTGTTCTGCCACAGTTACTTTGGTATTGACTCCAAGCTAAGAATAGGCTGTTATTGCCTCATTAGCTAGCAATAGTATCATTCCATGTTTGACCAAAAGGAAATAAGTAACAGGGACAAGTCTATCAATAAGTAGGCTTTGTTGATCAAAGTTAAGATACAGAGGGTGAATGACAGTTATACTCATCTTTGGATATTAACTGTTTTGGCCAGCTCTTCTTGGTTTCACCCATGTTAAAAAATGGGCGATTTGTAATTGTAAATTTGTATTTGTAATTTATAATACAAACTTATTACAAATACAGTTATAAATTATTTATAAATAAATTTGTATTTGTAATTAATTTTTTTGCCTTTAAGTTATGTTATCAAAACTAAAGGTTCTTTTTCTTTTTCAAAATAGACGTTATGACAGTGTTATAAACCGACTATACACTGGTATTCAGTGTTACTCTTGTGGAATGAGGTTTACAACATCACAGACAGATGTATATGCTGATCACTTGGACTGGCACTATCGGCAAAATAGAACTGAGAAAGATGTTAGCAGAAAAGTCACTCATAGACGTTGGTACTACAGTTTAACAGTAAGTAATCCATATGCTTCTGAACTCTCTTTTAGGCTTCAGTTATATTTTTCTAAAAGTATATTCGTTTAAATAATTAATGAGAGCTAACTTTTGGATTTTCTGAATGAAATTTGACACCTAGAATATAAACAGTTTTTAAATAAAGGAAGTTTGAAGACTCCTTTCTTTTGAGATTAGAATAGTGTACAGACTTGTTCTGGCTTTAAAATTCAAAGGTTCAGTTATTGAGTTTTTTTTGTAAAAAATGGTATATGATGTTTTAGTTGTAACTCTAGAGTTAATGGAAAATTAAGATATTTTTCTTTTTCTTTGTGGTGCTTGGGATTGAACCCAAGGCAAACATGAATGCTAGGCAAGTGCTCCACCACTGAGCTACATCCCCAGTGCAACATTAAGATTTTAGTTGTTCATCAGTTCTTGTATATTGTTCATTACTTATGGGGCTTAAAGTATTTAAAATAATATTAGAACTTATTAAAGAAAAATGCATTCTTACCTTAAATGGCAATATATTGAGGATGCCTTACCTTAAAATGGCAATATATTGAGGATGAGCAGTAAAAGTTTAGAAACAAATGAAAATATTCTTTTTAAAATCAACTCCTTTTAAGGACTGGATAGAATTTGAGGAAATAGCTGATCTGGAAGAACGTGCAAAAAGCCAGTTTTTTGAAAAGGTGCATGAAGAAGTCGTGCTTAAAACTCAGGAGGCTGCTAAAGAAAAGGAGTTTCAAAGTGTACCCGCTGGACCAGCTGGAGCAGTTGAGGTAAGAGAACAGTATTTAAATTTTCTGCCTCTGGGAGTGGTCCTTATTTCTTTTAAGCAAATAATCATAAGTATGTCACTTTAATTATATCCTTTTCTTAATGATTTCAAGATTTCTTATAAGATATACCCTTCGCTTTACTCTTTAACCGTGGTAGTTAGATAAAATCAGTGACAAACAGTGGTGACATGTTAACTCTTTTTGCCTGGAAGGTTGGCAGAATCCTTAATTATTTATTTTTTTTGCGGTACTGGGGATTGAACCCAGGGGCATTCTACCTCCGGGATACACCCTCAGCCCTATTTTTTGTTCTTTATTTTGAAACAGGGTCTCACTAAGTTGCAGAGCCTCACTAAATCTTAGCTGAGGCTGGCTGCGAACCTGGATCCTCCAGTCTCAGTCTCACAAGTACTGGGATTACAAACATGCGCCATTACGCCCGACTATACTTAAATTTCTTACTGAACTTAAAATGTTTATTGTTTTAATGGGACTAAATATATTCTGTTATATAAATTTCATTTTAAATAATTTTATTTTAGAGTTGTGAAATCTGTCAAGAACAGTTTGAACAATACTGGGATGAAGAAGAGGAGGAATGGCACTTAAAAAATGCTATTAGAGTGGATGGAAAGGTAATTTTCAGTTCTTTATAAGGAAATATTTTTTTGTTGGTAGTTCACCATGAAAGAAGATTCATAATCATTTTTGGGTTTTGGTCAGTAGAAAAGGTATGGGACTTTAGAGACATAGAGTATTTGAGTTTGGAGGGATCTTGGGAATCATCTGGTTCTATAGAGGTAGCATAATTAATGCTAGGCTCAGAACTAGGTGCCTAACCACACTATTTTGCTTCCGAATTTAGTCATCATACTGTTACTGGCTTGATAACAATCCATGTTATGCTAATACTTAAATGTACACAAGGCAATTTAAAGAAGAATCAGTTTTACTCCTTAAGGGTAGGATAAAAATTTTGGTTTTATTCATTTTTGTGACTAAATGATTTTTATCACTTTTATAAAGAACATTCTCTCTGGTTTAAGTTTGAAAAGAAAAATCATCTCAAAATAGCTGATTAGAAATGAATATGCATGTAAATATTTACTTTTTTCTTTTTACTTCAGATTTATCATCCATCATGTTATGAAGATTATCAAAATGTAAGTTCTTTCTGTATTTGTTCTTATTTTACATTAATAAACTTTACTTTTCAGTTTTTTGCATCAGAGCAATATTATTTTAATTGTATTACTAAATTGAGTTGTTTTTATGTTGTGATGTAGCAGTTAGGTTCACTAAATAATGGTGGTGTATGGGGCCTAACGTACATCATTAGTACACCATGTGATATGGAAAAAATTTAAATTTTGAAATACTTAGAATTCCTTGCTTTTTATTCACTTGATGTCTTTTACTAGACCACTAAGCCCAGAGAAATGTGGAAAACTGAAGATGAGAAGGATCATTATAGGAATAGTTTTCTAGGGCTATGAGAAGCATTTAGTTTTTTTTTTCCTCCATACTCCACTTACCTATCTAATATAGGGATACTTTTACTTTAGTTTATTTTTCACTTATTTTCTGTTGGTACTGGGGATTTAATCCAGGGGCATTCTACCTTTGAGCTATACCTCCAGTCCCTTTTTAAATTTTTGAATCAGAATTAAGTTGTTGAAGCTGTCCTCAGACTTCTAATTTCCTGTCTCATCCTCCCAAGTACTGGGATTACAGGCATGTGCCACCATGCCTAGCTCTATAGAGATACCTTTTATTATTTATTTATTTTTTTTGTGGCACTAGGGATTGAACCCAGAGGCATTCTACCTCTGAGTTAAACCCCAGCCCTATTTTATTCTTTATTTTGAAACGGTTTCACTAAGTTGCTGAGGCTGGCTGTGAACCTGCGATCCTCCTGTCTCAGCCTCCCAAGTACTAGGATTACAAGCTTGTGCCACCACGCCTGGTATAGGGATACCTTTTAAATGGTCACAATATAAAATTTGAAAAAGAAGCTGGGTATGGTGGCTCATGCCTGTAATCCCAGTACTTGTGAGGCTAAGACAGGAGGATCATAGGTTCAAGGCTAGCCTCAACAACTTAGCAAAGCCCTACACACCTATTTCAGAATAAAAAATAAAGTAGGGTTGGGGTGTAGATCAGTTAGAATGCCTCTGGGTTCAATTCCCAGCCCCCCACAATAAAATAAAATAATATTAAAACAAAAACAAACTAAAAAGGGTTGGGGTGTAAGCTCAGAGGTAGAAAGCCCTTGGGTTCAAGCCTCAGTACCAAACCAAACCAAACCAAACCAAAAACCAAATGAGACCAGTCTGGTGGCCTTACAAGTTCAAATTGTTGTATTTTTGGCTTGACCATTTCTTTTTTTTTTTTTTTTTTTTTTTTTGTGGTACCAGCGATTGAACCCAGGGGCATTCTACCTCTGAGCTACACCCCCGGCCCTATTTTTTATCCTTTATTTTGAAACGGGTCTCACGAAGTTGTGGAGGGCCTCACTAAGTAGCTGAGGCTGGCTGCGAGCCCGGATCCTCCGGTCTCCGCCTCCCAAGTACTAGGATTACAAGCGTGCGCCACCACGCCCGGCGAGCTTGACCATTTCTTAAACTAAAGTACATAATGACTGTCAAAGAAACTGGGTTTGAGGAGGCAGTTTGGAAGATATATTTAGGTCACCAAAAGATTAGTTTCCTAGGAGGATTTGATGATTTGTGGGGATCTAAAAGATCCTCAGGTGGTACATGCCTTCTATAATCCCAGCTTCTTGGGAGTCTGAAGCAAGAGGATTTTGAGTTTGAGGCCAGTCTAGGCCATTTAATGAGAGCCTGTCTCAAAAAAAAAAAATCAGCAAACCTCAGAGTATTTGAAATTGGGTTAATCACAAAAATCCCAGAATATTTGTTTGGGTTACTGAATATGTAGGGGATAAATACAGAAGCATATCTAATCAACTTCCTTTTGGCTATTACTGAGCACATATTAAATATTCAATGTGTATTTTAGTATTTGGCTGCCTTTGTGGCATATCATTGGACGGAGGTATTTTATAGTTGGATTTGGTGTTTCTTTGTCCCATACAAATTATAAAACTACATGTCATTTAATGTGTAATTTTGAACTTTCATCAATACTTAAAGGGCTTTTCTTTTGTAGACATCTTCATTTGATTGTACACCATCTCCCAGCAAGACACCAGTTGAAAATCCTTTGAACATTATGTTGAACATTGTCAAAAACGAATTGCAGGAACCCAGTGACAGTCCCAAAGTGAAGGAAGAACGAATTGATACTCCACCAGCTTGTACAGAGGAAAGCATAGCAACACCCACTGAAATCAAAACAGAAAGTGATACAGTCGAGTCAGTTTAAATAAAATGAGAAAGGTATGGTTTTCTTTTTTAAAAAAGCTGCTGTTGGATCTAGAAGGTGAAGAATTTTTTATGTATATATAGACATATATCTATATAAATTGTCTAGCTGAGGCAGGGCCTTTGGCTTTAATTTGGTTAATAAATACATTTTAGTATTTGCATTTCCTACTGCCTGCACAGTTTCAGGTGCTTGTTGTGTGAAAGTTCTGTAGATGTGTGCAAATTTAACAAAATGAAATTGTATGTGTAAAAAATGTACGATTTTCACTTGTGAAACTGTAAATTATAAATAAAAATATTTTTGCTATTCATGGAGTGTAATATTTATGCACACCATCAAATAAAGACAGCGTTTCTGTACTTTTTATTGGGTAAAATGGAACTGAATGGCAACCTCGACATAAGATTTTTTTTCCTCATAGCTTCCCATGATTTAAACAGCAAAGTCTGAAGTTAGTTTTAGCCTTCAAAAGGGGACTGAGAGCACTGCAGGACTTTTCTCCGAATAGAAAAGCCAGACTTGAAAAAGTTTTTAAAACAACAGGACATATTTGCATACATACATATATAGATATGTATCTCTGACTGGAGAACCATCCAGATGTCCAATTTTGGAAAGTATCTAATGAAGCAACTTTTTTTCTTGAACTTGGACACTGGTGCCATCAAGCAATTAACAAAGATATTTAAGTACTAAAGGTGATTTTTTCTAAAGATATTTTTCAAATTGTCAAACAATTTAATGCAGATGAACATATTTCTATTTTAAGTTACAGGGCAATCTGTAAGTCTGTTCATTTGAAACATGGTTAACCTTTTTCCTTTGTTGGTTTTGATTGAAATAGATGGATACCATGAGATGTTAATATTCATACATGTAATAAATAGAATGATGAAGAAACTTCCAGTTTGTATTTCTTTATTTCTTGAATGACTTTGGAATGAGTGACTTTGGAATGTGCTTTCCTTTTTCTTAGTTTTAAAGAAAAACACAAGTGCAGTACTTATGAGCCAGGTACTATGGGACATAAGATTACTCTTTTCTGCCATTTACTGGAGATAGATATATAAAATACTGAAAGTTAAGTTTATTGGACACTTACTGTGTGGTGGGCAATAGAAGACTTCCTGGCACCTATGCTACATGGTAGATGGTACTCCCAGTTTACAGGTGAAAATTTAGCTACTGACTTAAAATGTTATACAAAGCCGGGCATGGTGGCACACGATTGTAATCCCAGTATTTGGGAGACTGAGATAGAAGGATCACAGGTTTGCGGCCAGCCTCAGCAACTTGTGAGGCCTTCCGCAACCCAGCGAGACCCCGTTTCAAAATAAAGAATAAAATAGGGCTGGGGGTATAGCTTGGAGGTAGAATACCCCTGGGTTCAATCCCCAGTACCACACACACACACAAGTTATACAAGAATTTGAACCTGGCTTTGTCTTTTCCTACTATTTCTGCAATTTACAGAAAAGATAAAGACTCCACAAGATAATGCCGAGATAGAATTAGGCATACCAAACTACCTGGTGGAGGATTAAGGAATGGTTTACAAAGGTAGTGATATTTGAGTTTTGGAGGACAGTGGGAGTGTAGTCCACATTGATAAGGTATCTTTGGAAAATTAACAGCAAATGTAAGGGTTTAAAACAGTTAATGTGTTTTCAAATTTGATCTTAATATGGCTTAAACCCAGTGATTTTGAATAGATTATGAACTTTCTTGGTCATGCTAAGGAGTCTATATTACACTGATGACCAGGGCAACCATAAGACATTTTAAACAGGTGATAACCTGTTTGTATCTAAGAGTCAAATGAATAAAAATTTAAAGAGATTTATCAAATTCTGCAGAGGGTCCAGTAAAAAAAATTCACTAAGTATCCACTAGATTTGAGACTTACACATTATGTGATAGCTGAACTTGACTATACATGAAGACTGCCATGGAATAAATGTTAAGGGGTCTGTGAACCAAAAATGTAGGCAAAATTTCTGGTTGTACATTTTTCTGCAGAGACCACTCATACCTTTCATCAAATGCTTGAAAGTATGGGATGTTCAAAAGGAAGGTGATATTCAAACGTAGAAGTGTACCAAAATGTCCATGAAAAGAGAAGGCGGCCAAGGGCAATTCACTGGGGTAACAGATGGGAGGGACTTGGATGGGAAGGTGAGAAAATTAAAACAGGAAATTATCAATGGAAAAAAAAACCCTAAACTACTTTGGGTTAGTCAACAAAGTAACAAAAATATGGTTTAAGATTGAGAAATATTCTCCATTGACCTAAGAACAGCTGACTATGGGAGCCAAGTCCAGATACAATGGGTAGTGTGGATGGGAGGTAAGAAATAGTAAGAACTACTTTTATGAAATACAACTGCAGAGATTAAAGGAGCTTGGTGGAGAGATGGAATGAAGATAGAGATGGCTGATACTTCAGCGTCAGAGCTGGAATAAGTTGGTATAGACAGCACAGGAGGGATTAGCTTCAGCTTGGACGAGGGACAGTGCTTTTTCTGAGAGTCTTGTATTTACATTTGGAATTGAGAGTTCAATTTCTATTTTCTCTTTGAGGTAAGCCAGATGTTGGGTAGTGATCTAGATCTGCCCCAAATTTGGCTATTCATGAGAATCACAAATAATGAAGATGAAGGAGATTCTTTATCTCTGGAGAGTACCATTTAGTTGATTCTCATTCAGGGGCACTTCCAGTATTTAAGAAGCTCCAGTCAATTCTAATGAGTAGTTAGATAAGGTTACCAATCTGGAAATCAGCAGCATTAAATTTTAGTCCCAAAAGAAGATGGAAAAGTAGTAGTTGGCACAGCACTGGAAACTAGAACTAGTAACTGACACTGGAAAGTGCAGCAAGGAAAGCTAAAGGAAGCCTCAGAGAAGATGGAATATTACCCTTGGAACTAAGAGCTGAAGATTGTGAGAATAAAAAGGAATATATGTGAGCCAGGCATGGTGGCTCACGCTTGTAATCCCAATACTTGGGAGGCTGATCCGGGTTCATAGCCAGCTTCAGCTACTTAGAGACGCCCTCCGCAACTTAGCGAGACTGTTTCAAAATAAAGAATAAAAAATAGGGCTGGGGGTGTAGCTCGAAGGTAGAATGCCCCTGGGTTCAATCCCCAGTTAAAAAAAAAAAAGAATATGTGTATGTCAAAAAAATGTACAGATTTCATAAAGTTTGCGCCTAAAATGTCCTGGTCTTAATGTAATTTTCCTACTTAAAACTTCCAACTTTGATGATCTGGAAAATACAAATCAATGTCACTGTAAAAACTAGATAACCTTTGGAAAGAAACATAAGGCCTTGTTTGTATTAAAAGTAATTCTTCACCTGGGCGTGGTAGCACATGCCTGTAATCCCAGTACTTGGGAGGCTGAGACAGGAGGACTGCAGGTTTGAGGATAGCTTTAGCAACGTAGCAAGACTTTCAGCAACCTAGTGAGACCCTGTTTCAAAATAAAAAATAAAATAGGGCTAGAGTGTAGCTCAGAGGCAGAATGCCCCTGGGTTCAATCCCCAGTATGCTAAAAATAAAAACTAAAATAAACCAGCCATGGTGGTGCATGCCTGTAATCTCAGTACTTGGGAGACTATCATCAACCTAGAGAGACCCTGTTTCAAAATAAAAATAAAAAATAAGGCTGGGGGTGTAGCTTGAAGGTAGAACGCCCCTGGGTTCAATCCCCAGTACCCCCCCCACAAAACAAAAACTCATTTAACTGCTTAAACTAAAACAGAGAATTTTATATTCAAGTCAGGTTTTTTGGCTGTCTGGCCCTACAGACTACTTAACACCAAATAATCACCCTAAAGGAGGTTTATAAAAAATATTCAGGAAAAGTCTAAGGAGGCACCTAACCATGCCTGCAAATGGAAAGATGTATTCTGACTAAAGGGGAGGTAAACAAGGTAGGAATGGAAAATCAGAGCTACAAGAGAGGACTGAACTTCTGTGAAGCTGGAAGCACTCTTGTAATACTAAATGGGTCAGCTCTTCAAGATAATGGCCACTTTGTTGGGAAGGTGAGGAAGAGTAAGTCAAATACAAACCAAAAAGTTCCCAGGGACTCAGGATGTTGTGGCAGGAGGATGACAAGTTCGAGGCCAGCCTGGGCAACTCAAAATAAAAAGGGCTTGGGGTTTAGTTCAGTGGTAGAACACCCCTAGGTTCAATCCCCAGTGCTGCGTTAAAAAAAAAAAAAGAAGCAAAAAGTACCCATAGGGTCCCCCAGTGAGGATTTGGGTGTGGGCACCAAAGGGAGAGCAAGAATGCTTGGGAGGTAAGAGTGGAGAGTGAAAGGCCAGAGTCAGGGTGGCGTGCACTTGCAGTTCCAAGCTACTCAGAAGAGGGTGAGGCAGGAGAACTGCTTGACCCAAGAGTTTGAGGATAGCTCAGGCAACTGGGCAAGACTCTCATGGGGAAGCAACAAAAAAGGCTTACAGAGTATATGAGCAAAAGGAGTAGTAGTTATCCAAACCCACTTAACTTTTGGGCCTAGAGTTGGCCCTACTCTCTCCTCTGAAACTAGATACAAAGAGCTGATTTGTGGGAGAGCTATGGCATAGCATGCTTTATTACTTCACTTTGGAAAAACTGGCTTGAATGTGGACAAGCAATTTTTTACTACTTGGAGCCATAGCCTCTTACAAACAGTTCCTATTCTCTGGAATGCTGGGATGTCTACTCCAGCACGAAATCTGAACCTGTTTCAACTGAGAAACTTCCTTTATAGTCAAGTCACTTACCTTGAAGTCCTGTGCAATCTGGATTTTACATCTTGGCTGTTTTACTAAAATTGCTCAAACTCTTTTATTTTTTACTAAAACCAGGGTGCTTCTTCCTAGCCTCTTAATCTCTCCTAACCCATGATTCCTTAAAACTATCTTCCTTGCTTTATGTGACAGTACATGATTTTCTTCGCTTCCATATTTTTACTTAGTGAGGATTAAAATTTTTTTTAATAAAAAATACAACTATAAAAATTGAAGTCAGCTGGGCATGGTGGTGCATGCTTGTAATCCCAGTACTTGGGAGGTTGAGACAGGAGGATTGCAGGTTCACACCCAGCCTCAGGAACTTAGTGAGGCCTTTCACAACTTAGTGAGACCCAGTTTCAAAAATAAAGAATAAAAAATAGGGCTGGGGGTGTAGCTTAGAGGTAGAATGTCAAAAATAAAGAATAAAAAATAGGGCTGGGGGTGTAGCTCGGAGGTAGAATGTACCTGGGTTCATTCCCCGGTACCATACCAAAAAAAAAAAAAAATCTCCTTTCACTTCCTCTCTTTACTTGCCCTGTAATTAACAATCTGGCATAAATTCTTTCCAAACTTCTGATTCTTTTACAATGTAATTTTTAAAAATATGATTACATATTTGACCCTTTTTCATTATCTATATCTTACAATTCTTCCCATGATGATTAATGCCTATAGATTTGCATTTCTACCACTATGTAATATTATGTGTATTTTTATTTAGGTACTGGGGAATGAACTCAGGGACATTATACTTCTGAGCTACAACCTGAGCCCTTTTATTTTTTATTTAGTGGTACCAGGGATTTAACCCAGGGGCATTCTACCTTTTGAGTTACACCCCCAGCCCTTTTTATTTTATTTATTTATCACTAGGCATGGCGGTGCACACCTGTAATCCCAGTACTTGGGAGGCTGAGACAAGAATATTGCAGGTTCAAGGCCAGTCTTAGCAACTTAGGGAGACTCTCAGCAACTGAACAAGACCTTGTTTCCAAACAAAAAACAAAAAAGGGCTGGTAGCTCAGAGGTAGAATGGCTCTGGATTCAACCCCCAGTACCAAAAAAAAAAAAAAAAAGTTATTTGGTACAGGGAATTGAACCCAGGGGTATTCTACCACTGACCCACCCTCCACCCCAGCCCTTTTTCTTTTTTTTTTTTTTTTGAGGTACTGGGGATTAATCCCAGGGGCATTCTAACCCCAGCCCTATTTTTTATTCTTTATTTTGAAACAGGGTCTCACTAAGTTGCAGAGGGCCTCACTAAGTAGCTGATGCTCGCCGAGAACCTGGGATTCTCCTGTCTCAGCCTCCCAAGTACTGGGATTATTTTTTATTTTGAAACAGGCTCTCACTAAGTTGCTGAGGTTGGTCTTGAACCTGTGATCCTCCTGTTTCAGCCTCCCAAATATTAGGATTACAGGTATGCACCACCACACCCAGCTTATTTTTAATTTTAAAACAGGGTCTTGCTAAGTTGCTGAAGCTGGCCTTGAAACTATGATCCTCCTGTCTCTGCCTCCCAAGCACTGGGATTATAGGCGTGCACCACAGTGACTGGCAATATTTTGTATTATGAATGTAGTAAAATTTATTTATCCATTTTTTTACTGAAAAGTATTTGAGTTTCTATAATTAATTACAAAGTGTTGAAATGACTAGCATAGTACATATATCTGAGCAAGTTATTTTGAAGACTTTAAAACCAGATAGTTGCTGGTTCACTAGTAATGTATATTTAAAATTTTGACAAAATTGGGTTCTTAGAGTTATGCTAGCTTCATAGCTGAAAGTCCTTCATCCTTCTTTGTACTTTATTCCTGGTGATTTTTGTCAAGGATAGACTATGTTAGTGCATTCTTTTATGATTATCAATTTATTAAGGTTTTCTAACTCTTTAGCTCATTTTTTGAAATTTACATTTTCCTAGAAAATTGTCCAATTTTCAAGATTATTAGTATGAAGCTACACAAAACAATTCACATCTGAATTTCAAAGTCTCCTTCATATCTGTAATATGCTCCCTTTTTTCCAATATTGTTTTTTCCTTTTCTTCCTCAAATTTTCTAAATATGTTTATTGTACTTTTCAAATATATTGGGTATCATTGTTCATCTTTATTGTCTATTTTATTAATTTTTACTTTTATTTTTAATTCCTTTTAAGTTCTTTTTGGAAGCTTTTACTTTATTTGCTTCTCTGCTACCTATTTCTCTGTTTCCTTTTCTGATCCTTATTGTCATGTATACAACCTATTAGGATTTTTCATATGCTGCCTCATTCCCTCAGTGTGTTCATCCACTCTATATAGCATAGCAAAAAATGAAACCTTTACTATTATTATAGTAAGTAGCTACTAGCACTGTATTAATTTGAAGTCAGTCATAGTAGGTTCCGATTCCTCAACTCCTACTTATGTGATCTTGGTCAATCTGAACTCTTTCTTCATCTGTAAAAATAAAAATAACAATAACATTTAATTAGAAACCGGCCCACATTTATAACTCAATAAGTATCTGTTAGACTAAAGGCCCAAGTTGTTCCATTTGTAAAAATGAGACTGGAATGACTAATTCCAAATTCCCTTCCAACAGAGAAAAACTTTATTTCCAGTCTATCAGTTCACTCACCTGACAATCAACTTTTCAACCCATCCACTCACCCATACAACTGCTCCCAAGTAAGCCCTTCCCTTGAGGTAAAATATACTACATGTTAGGAATGTCACAATGAGTAAGATACAGTCCCTACCTTCCAGATACTCAGAGTCCTTGAGGGCTGGGTGGGGGTGAAATAAACTGTTAAACAGATAATTACAACACAATGTGAGAAGTGACCTAGTAAAGATTGTGGGAATTCACACTTTGAGGAGCATGGGCAGCAAAATAGAAGACCTAGATTGGAATTCTAATTCAGGTATTTACTACTTACTGGCTGTGTATCCTTAAGCATAAGTTTTGTGCCTTCTTTCTTTATCCGTAAAAAGAAGTATTAATACCTATTCTGGAAGATTATAGTAAGAATTAAGTAAGACAATAAAAAGCTCTTAGTACAGGGTGGATCATGTGGACTTAACAAAATGGCAGTTATTCGTAACACAAAAGGCTATGTTAAAGAAAGTCAATTTATGTCAAGAAAGAAGAGGTAGGGTCAGTGGAATTTTCCAAATGTGTCCACAGAACAAAACTGAGGGAAGGCAGGGTAGTTTCCCAGTAGGAGGACCAGCATATATACAGAACAGATATATGGGAAGGTATGTTTTCAGGACTCCATTATTCCTGAAGGGAGAAGGTATGCGCGGCAAGGCAGTAAGGTGGAAAAAACTGGCTGAGAGGGGAAGCAAGGTGGGTGATGTCCCTGGAGGGCTGAGAATTCTAATTCCTGTACTCTCAGCTGCTAGCACAAAATCTGATCCATCTATTTGCAACAAATACTGAGTGGAAAAATACGTTAAGCAATGGGGTTGCAGAGAAAGATTTGGGCCAAACTGTTGAAACTAAACATGTTCCGGTCCTGGAAACCTTGGATTAGAAGTCAGGAAACCTGAAGCAGTCTCTGACTAATGATCTGTATTTTTACAATGGCGTTACAATTTACCAGCTATCTGACCTTGGCAAATTACTAATATCTTGAGTCTCCACCTGCAAAATGGGGGATTAACACCTAACACGAGATTATCAAAGGGCCTGCCACTAGTAAGCACTCAGTAATGACGGTGGCTGCAGCTACTAACTTCTCTTTGAGGTCTTTTTCTATATTTGTGAAACGATAGGGTTAAAAACAGATTTTTCTTCCAAGCAGCACTGAAAAAGTATACCAGGTTTGCCAAGGACGTAAAGGCCCCGCCCGGCCCGCGCCACAGGTCACCTACGCACACTGCAGTCCTGGGGCCTCCATTTGGGTGGCTGAGCGAAGGAGGGCGAGATCGATGACAGGCTGTTCCAGAAACGGGTTCGATAGGCTGTGGTGAGACGGAGCAAGACCTCACCGAAAACCGGTCCATACCAGCGTCCCACAGCTCGACAGGCGAAGCCTCGGAAAAGGTGAAAGGAAGAAAGCAGGAAGTGACGCATGCGGAAACCGGAAATGACCGCAGCACGGCGGAAGTTTACCGTTTCCAAGGCGACGGCTCCGCCCCCTCGCTCCCGCGGCCGGAGCCGGGACGCTGGAGAGCGACTTGGAGGAGAGAGTACCCACCGACGGCGGCCGCCGCCACTGCGACGCGCCGGGAGGAGTGCGTGAGGACGGCGGCCGCCGCGCTAACCACCACGCGTGGGAGACCAGCGGCCCCCTCGGTCGTCTCGGAGCCGAGTCCCAGGAGAGAGTGAGCGAGGACCCGAGATTCGGCCGCAGCGACGGCAGGGGAAGAAGGCGCGAAGACGGCGGCCGCCGCGCCAGAGTCTCCGCGGGAAGAGTAAGCGAAGACGTGGGCTTCTCCCGCAGGGACTCGAGAAGAGTCGGCGAAGACCTAGGCCACCGCCGCAGCGTCTCTCGGGAGAGAGTCAGGGGTGATGGCGGCCGACGGCGCAGCAGCCCTCCGGCGAGAGTGAGGGGAGACCGCGGCTTCCGCGGCGGCGACGGGCGTCTAGGTGGAGTCGGCGGCCCCCAGACTAGCGACTCCGGGGGCACAGTCAAAGAAGAACGCGGCCTCCTCCACAGGGGTGCCGCGGACAGCGGCGGTGAGGTCCCGGGGCCCCGAACCCGCGGCTCCGGGCCCAGAGGCCGTGAGGACCGCAGCAGCCGCCTCAGTGGCTTCTGGGAGGGAGCGAGTGTCGATGGCAGCCCCTGCCTCAGTAGCTCTTGGGACGGAATAAGTGAAGACCGCGGCTACGCGGCCAGCGACTTCTGCGGGGTGAGCGTCAGCGAGAACGCCAGCTGTCGCCTCAGTCGTTTCTGGGAGAGAGAAAGTGACGACGAAGGTTCCCGTGGCAGGGGCTCTTGGGAGAGAGCAAGAAGGGAGGACTGTGGTCCTTGTCCTAGTGACCACGACGAAGACGGCCGCTGCAGGGGCTCATGGGTGAGAGCAAGTGAAGACCGCCGCAGCAGCAGGGGCCTGGACTCCACTCCTCCCCCGAGTCCAAGGGCGAGGGGTTGCACCATGCCCGGGGTGGCCAATTCAGGCCCCTCCACTTCCTCTAGGGAGACTGCAAACTCCTGTGAGTCAGACTCTTTTGTTGGCCCTTGCTTGTCTCTGCCACACTCCTTTTCTCACTTCAGCCTGCATCAGCTTTAGCCCCGGCTAGCATTTTCTCTTCTCAGTTGTCACTCCTCCTTTCCCCTTCTTTGTTTTCATTGATTCCCAAAACTGTTCATCGGTTCCCCATCCTCCCTCATTTCAGCATCGTTTCTTTCATCTGCACCATTCCTCTGAAACTTCGTGCTCAGATTGACATGAACTCCTGTTAAACCTTATGCTTCCTTTTACGTTCTCATTTGATTTCTCTGCATCATTTTTTCCTATGGAGAAGATAAATTAGACCTACCTGGTTTTCTTCTTTTCACTGCATTGGGCCTCCCTTTTCCTTTGCTGACTTCTTTTCTTCTGTCCTTAAATATTGCTTTCTTCCATTGATGGTGCCATCTATCAGTGGTCCTCTTTTTCTTGTCATGTATTATGACTTCTATCCTATTGACTCCCTTTATTCATTCAGCTGTCCAATAAATATTGTCTACTATGTGCTATGTTTTAAGGAAGTATCAGTAAAGAAGATAGGCACATTATCTTCTAGTGGGGAAGATAAATACCAAGCAGATAATGACTAGTATAAGTGTTACAAAGGACAGTAAAGTGTCATTGGTTCCAGTATGGGTGAGGATGGAGTCAGAGAAAGCTTTCTAACATCCAGACAGACCTGAAACCTGAATTCCATTCTCTCCTCTGAGCTTCAGAGGAATCTTCTGGAATCTTCTGGGAATCTTCCTTGGGCATCTCAAGACCAACAGATCCAAAGTGTAATTTTGTATCCATATGTCCTCTCTGTCCCTCAGTGTTTGCTATCCCAATTAATAGCATCATTGCACTCAGATGGTTAAACCAGATACCTTGGAGTTATCCCATTACTCTTCCCTTATTTCAACTATAACATCCATTCAAATTCAGTTCATCCTACTTCCATTACTATTTGTTGAATCTATCTCCCTTTTCTATTCCACTGCCACTATCTTAGTCGAAGGTCTCAATTTTTCTGGTTTAGATTACTGTAGTTATGTTCTTTTTTTTTTTGCAGTAGTGGGGATTGAACCCAGGGGCATTCTACCTCTAAGCTACACCCCCAGCCCTATTTT
>PVJS01014856.1:0-39726 GCA_004027185.1 Glis glis | reverse complement strand
GGGTGGGGCGCGCGCGGGCGGTCCGGTACCTGATGCACAAGGGGCCCGGCGAGGTGGCGTTGGTGGCTGCCGGAGTGGGGCGCGCGAGGGCGGTCCGGTACCCGGCGCACAAGGGGCCCGGCGAAGTGGCCGGGGGCTTCCGGGGTGGGGCGCGCACGGGCGGTCTAAAATGTTATTTTAAGCCACTAAATTTTGGGGTGGTCTGTTATGCAGCAATATGTAACTGAAACACAGTTATAATACTGAAGATATTGAGTTAGTCTTTATGGAAAAGGTAAAATACAAAATAAAAGAGATGCTGATAACAAGGAACATACAACTTACTTTATCATATTGATTCTCTCACAGTTCTAGAGGCCAAAAGTTTGATCTGAAATAATTACCAATGGTATAAAATCAAAGCGTCAGTATGGCACCTCTGGAAGCTCTATGGGAGAAACCCATCTTCACCTCTTCCAGCTTCTGGCCAGCAATTCTTGGTTTGTTGCACTGCTCCAATCTCTGCCTTCTGTGGTCACAACACTTTCAAATCTGTCTCTCAAATTTCCCTCTGCCTCACTTGTATAAGCCATTGCATTAGTGATGCAGATAATATACCTGTTATAGTATCTGTTATCATAAGATACCTATACTGATTTAGATGTAGCTTAAAAGTGATCCTCTCCAAAGGTTCATGAAAGTTCATGCTTTGGAAGTTTGGTCCCAGTGTAGAAAGGTGGGACCTGAGGCATCATTTTACAGATGGAGCCTAGTGGGAGGTCCTTAGGTCATCAGGGTAGCTGTCAATCAAAGGGCAGTGGATGGGACCTTGGGCTCCTGAGAGAGTAGTTCTAAGAGCTAGTCTGACCCTTAACTCTCTCTCTGTTTGATGTTGTGATCCCTGGCTCCCACACATGCTCCTGCTATTGTATGCTGTCTACCATTAAGCCCTTTTAGCCTCCAAAACTGTAACCTAAATAAACCTTTTTATAAAGTTAGTATGCCTCAGGTATTTGCTTACAGTAACAACAACAACAAAAGGGACTAATATATCACCGTATTGCAAGAGTCTTAATTTAGTCAGATTTTCAAAGACCCCCCCCTTTCCTTATAGGTTCTGGGAATTAGGACTTGGTATCTTTGGGGGCCATTATTCTGCCTATTGTAACTGCTCAGACATAAGAATCCAGACAGTCAGTTCAGACATAATAGTTTATTCCAAGGCAGTTATTTTCCAAATTTTTAAAGCAACGGACAACCTTTTTTCAAATACAATCCCAAAATATAAAACATAAAATAAAATAAAAACAGAGAGAGGACTCTGGAAAGATGACTGAGTTGGAAGCACCAGGAACCCGACCCCTCACCTAGATAACAAATACACTAGAAGAATGTGTCTGATGTAACTATTTTGAAACTTTGGGATCTACCTAAAGGTTTTCGTTTGTTTGTTTTTGTGGTACTGGGGATTGAACCCAGGAGCATTCTACTTCTGAGCCATACCCCCAGCCCTATTTTTTATTCTTTATTTTTGAAATTGAGTCTCACTAAGTTGCGGAGAGCCTCACTAAGTAGCTAAGGCTGGCCGAGAACCTGCAATCCTCCTGTCTCAGCCTCCCAAGTACTGGGATTACAAGTGTGTGCCACCCCCCCACACACACCTAAAGGTTTGGATGGTAAATTGAGGTTAATTTTGTTCAATTTTAATAAGTAACACTGTAGCAGCTACCTATGCCCTAGCCTCATGGCAGGCAACTGTACACCTGCTCTAAGAGCAGCTTATACAAAGTTTGTGGAACAAGAAAGACTCTGTCTGCCAAAAATTGGGGATCTGTCCTCTTCCTCCTCCTCCTCCTTTTTCTTCTTCTTTTTTTTTTTTTTGTACTACCTCCAAGCTACATACCCAGCCCCTTTTATTTTTTATTTTGCAACAGAGCCTCGCTAAGTTGCTGAGGCTGACCTTGAACCCATGATCCTCCTGTCTCAGCCTCCCAAGTACTAAGATTACAGGCATTTGCCACCATACCGGGCAAAGGAATTTGTGTTCTTACTGATGATAACTACTGTGATTTTGGAGGCACAAATCCACAGGCAGGCAGCTATTGTTGCAACCTTCCCTCAACTTTTGCAAGTCCCTTATCTGGCTGAAACAACATCTAGGATATTTAACAGGGCAGTGACCTTTTTCTTTATTAACCCATCCATTCATTTTTCACTTTTTCTCTTTTTAAATGCCAGGCATTTATAAAAACAACCACATATACAGGAAAATTTAGAAAGTTACCACACACATTCAGTGAAAGGTGAAGACTGAAAAGAACTTTAGTTTATACCTCATACTGATCCCTAGCACAGGTATAGCTTACAACAATTAAAAAAAAAAAAAACAGGCCCTAGGGAAGAAAGAGAACCTGATTTCTAGAGCTATATTATTAGATTCAAATGTCCAGTTTTCAACAAAAAGGAAAATCAAAAGAAACAGGAATATATCGACCATTCAAAGGAAAACAACAACAAAATATACAACAGAAACTTCCTGAGAAAGACCAGATAGTGGATTTGCTAGCCAGACTTCAAAACAACTGTCTTAAAGATGCTCAAAGAATTAAAGGGAGACATAAAAAAGTCAAGAAAATTATGTACTAACAAAATGAAAATATAAATAAATAGAGAGGAACCTAAAAAAGACCAAAAAGAAATTCTAGAGCTGAAAAGTATAATAACTAAAGCAAAAACTTCACTAGAGGGATTCAAAGGCGAATTTGAGCAGAAGGAAGAATCAATGAACTTGAAGATAACAACTGAAATTATTGAGTCTGAAAAACAGAAAGAAAAAAGATTTAAGAAATATTAACAGAACCTAAGGAACCCATGGAACATCATCAAGTAGAGTTTCAAAAGAACCGAGAGAAAGGGATGGAGAGATTAGCTGAGGAAAAACAGCTAAAACTTCCCAAGTTTGATAAAAGACATAAATAAAAGAAGTTCAACAAACTCTAGGTATGGTGAACTAAAAGAGACACATACCAAGACACATTATAATCAAACTCTCCAAAGACAAGACAAAGAGAGGGGCTTGAAAGCAGCAAGAGAGAAGCAATTGTTCACATTACCAGGGATCCTTAATGAAATTATCAGCAGATTTCTCATCAGAAACTTTGGAAGCCAGAAGGTAGTAGGCTGATATCCAAAATGCAGAGTGCTAGACACACACACTACCACTGAGCTATTCTTCCAGCCCAAGGTGATATAAATTCAAACTAGAATGTCATAACATTAGGATTCTAAATGTAACCTGCATGATAACTACAAAGAAAATAGCTATAGAATATACAATTAAAACATTTCACTATAAAAAAGACAGTAATGTAGGAAGTGAGGGACAAAAAGCTATGAGGCACATAGAAAACAAAGACAAGTAAGTCCCTCCTTATTAGTAACTACTTTATTTATTTATTTATTTATTTATTTATTTATTTATTTTTGCAGTACCGGGGATTAAACTCAGGGGCATTCTACCTCTGGGCTACACCCCCAGCCCTATTTAAAAAAAAATTTTTAATTCTTTTTTTTTGTGGTACCGGGGATTGAACCCAGGGGCGTTCTACCTCCGCGCTACACCCCCAGCCCTATTTTTTTATGCTCTATTTTGAAACCGGGTCTCACGAAGTTGGAGAGGGCCTCACTAGGTAGAGAGAGAGAGACGGGGGAGAGAGAGAGAGAGAGAGAGAGAGCGAGCGAGAGCTGAGGCTGGCCGCGAACCCAGATCCTCAGGTCTCAGCCTCCCAAGTACTGAGATTACAAGCGTGCGCCACCACGCCTGGCTAGTAACTACTTTAAATGTAAATGGATTAAACTCTCCAACCAAAAGACAAGAGACTAGCAGAATGGATTTAAACAAATATGATCTTACTATATGCTGTTTATGAGAGACTTGTTTAGATCTAGAACACAAATAGCTTGAAAGTGAAAGGATGGAAAAAATATTCCATACAAATAGTAACCAAAAGAGAGGAGGGTGACTATCAATAAACCAGTCACAAAAAGAAAAATACTGTATGATTTTGTTTATATTAGCGCTAGTCAAATTCACAAGAAAGAAAAGGCAGAATGGTGATTACCATGGCTTGGGGGATGGAGAGGGAATGGGGAAGTTATTATTTAAAAGGCACAGAGTTTCATTTTGTAAGATGAAAAGAGTTCTGGAGATGGGTTGTGGAAATGGTTGTACAACAATATGAAAGTCCTTAATAACACTGAAAAATGACTGAGGTAGTAAACTTTATGTTAAGTGTATTTTACACACATAACAAACCTTGTTATCTTGCAAACAAACCAAAGCTGTTCTGGTTGAGCAGGACTGAGGAGGTTGACCATCAGTTTGGTCTCCCTCTTATTCTTAGGAAAAGGAGGGCTTGAAACACCACCATGAGCTTCAGAGGCACAGTTTGGAGTCTGAAGGCCTTAGAAAAAAAATGAAACGAAGAACTATCTACACTCCCTACCTCCTCACTTCCCATTATTCCCATCTTTCCAACCTCTCTAGTTAAAGAAGCACACTTCAACATTACCTACTATTCTCTATAATATGGATTTCAGTTTTTACATAACATTAACAAGTTACCTCTGTTTTCCTGAAATATGTTTAAAGCCTGTCTCCTCTCCCTGGGATGTTAGCTCCTTCAGATCCCCCAAACTGCCTTGTTTCTGCTCTAACTCCAGCACCCAAAATGGTGTCTGGCACATAGGAGGCACTTAGTAAATATGTTCTGTCTTCTTAGAAATCTATTTTACAAATCTTTCCCAAAGGGCTCTGTCTTCTCAATTATAGGGGTCTCCTCCCATCATCCTGACTCTACAGATATATTACAAGATTAAACAAGCTCTCATTTGGTGATTCTAAAGAGCTTCACATTAGCATTAAAACACTAGTCAAGTACATGCACTAAACACGGAAATATTTCCAACTGCTGTGTCTGCTTTATCTAATATACTACCCAGGAATCACCTAGTGATTTTTTATATTCATTAAAAATTAGTAAACTGGGTGCCATGGCGCATGCCTGCAATCCCAATAGTTGGGAGGCTGAGACAAGAGGATTGTAGGGACAAGGCAAGTCTCAGCAACTCTGTGAGACCCTGTTTAAAAATAAAAAATAAAATAGGGCTGGGGATGTAACTCAGTGGTTTAGCACTTGCCTACAGTGTATAAGCCCTGGGTTTGATCCTCACCACCAGAAACAATAATGGTGATGATGACAATGATGATGATGATGATGATGATGATGATGATACTTTAACATAAGGTATAATATTCCAAAATAAGTTTTTAGTTTCTATTCTTGTAACAATATCTTCAGTTACCTCTTTCAAGATCCTACCCTAAACCATATAGACATTTTCACTAAATGGCTAAAATCTGTCATCAAATTATTCAAGTGAGGGGGAAGTACCAACATAGTCCCAGACTACAAGGAACACACTAGAGCTACAAGTACTCTCAAAGATCTACTAGTCTAATAATTAATCATCAGGAATTAAGTGAACCTCTAAAGATCAAAATACAGGTCAGGGGCAAGTGCAGGACTAGAACACAACTCTCTTGTTTCCTAGTCTAGTTGCTGGGTTTCTGTTATATAGGTAACCCAGCCACCCCTAAGCCAGGCATTTGCTTAACATGCAAAGAATACACTGTGACCCAGACGGCCAGTTTTCAAATGAGCTCATGTCCCCATGGTTGGGTCAGACAGCAATCTCTCCACTGCTGTCCATCAGCGTGGTCAAGTCCCATGAAGGTCCCCCACCTGAACTTCTACTTTGACCCACTGAGTCAGGACCACCCACTGGATTTAAAGGCAGTAAATAAGCAGGCAAACTGTCAGCTAAACTAATCTGTAAAAAAAATCTACTCATCTGCTCTTACAAAGCATTTTCAGAGATCACTGGACCAGAGATAATTCCATTTGGTCCAATAAGTCTCCTGTCTCTCTTGTATTCAAATTAAGAGAATCTTACTAACACACTAGAATACCCCAACTACCCCTGCCTCCCTCCAAACCTCTAACTCCTATGTAAATCAAACAAAAAAAAGAGTGTGTGTATTTGTTCTTATTCAGGCTCAATGCTTAATTTTCCCCAGGGAATATGTTTTTTGTAATTCTGGGGATACTCAGGCCAAGATTATTTACAAGGAAACAAAAAACAAAACAAAACAAAAAACCCAAGCAGTCACCAGGCAAACGTTACATTCTCAATTAATACAAAATATTGTCCATAACAAGGTATGGTGTGATATCCAGTGTACATATATTTTCCCAAATTCACAACTAAAGAAATAAGACTCAGAATACAAAGTGCAATTTTCCTCTGCTACAGAAGAATAGAAAAAAGTCCCCATTTAGTGGATGTCTACCTCAGACTGTAGGATTTAGTCTTCCTTCTGAACAACTGCCTGGAAGTACTCAAAATATGGGATAATTTTCAACAGATTGGCTGGATCTTGAGACAGAGAGGAAAAGCCAGTGTTTGGCAGAGTTGTGAAAGGAACATTTTGGACATCTTAGCCATTTGTTTTTTGGAGAGCCAGAAAACTAATCTGGAATAAGTATAACTCATTATTGTTATTATTATTAAAAACCCTAACCTCTGGCTCCTGGGGCTGGCAGCAGGAAGTATGTTGGTTTCAGTATAAATGCAAATAAAATTTATTAAATTAGACATTCCAAGATCAGAGTCTTGGGTTTGGTGTTCTCACAAATGCTGGTTTTTAAAAGTACTCTGAAGTTAGTAGGCTGCCATCACTGTGCAGACCCTGAAAAACCATCCGCTTGGCCCAAAAGCAGCCTGTATGTTGAGGTCACACAGAGGCAGACTTTCAACACGGCTGTGAGCCATTCCCTTTTCCATGTGTATTTCCCCAGAACAACCAGACTCAAAATTCTTCAAAGGCAGAGGCTATGTTCACTACTTCAACTATATCTCTTACAGCACTTCAAAGAGGATACAAACACAGTATGCACAAAAATTTTAAAAATATATGTAGAAATAAATTAGGTCTTTTTTCATTCCTTTTTAGTTATATTCTATTAATTACAAGCAATATATGCTAATTTAAAAAAGCAATATGCAAATGAGTAAATGGTAAAACAAATCCCACCCTGTTCATTCTAGGCCTTTTCTATAGAAATATAATACTGAATTGGCCGGGCGTGGTGGCGCACGCTTGTAATCCCAGTACTTGGGAGGCGGAGACCGGAGGATCCGGGTTCGTGGCCAGCCTCAGCTACTTAGTGAGGCCCTCCGCAACTTCGTGAGACCCGGTTTCAAAATAAAGTATAAAAAAATAGGGCTGGGGGTGTAGCTTGGAGGTAAAACGCCCCTGGGTTCAATCCTGGTACCAAAAAAAAAAAAAAAATACTGAATTGTACATGTAGTCGCAGTACTTGGAAGGTGGAGGCAAGGAGGATCACAGGTTTGAAGTCAGTATGCACTAACTTAGCGAGATCTTGTTTCAAAATAAAAATAAAAAGGATTGAGGATGTTGCTGTGAGGCAGAACACCCCTGGGTTCAATTCCCAGTACTATTCACCACCCCCCAAACTTAGGTGCTGTACTCATTCATGTCTCAGGTCTCAGAAAGAGAAAGAGAAATATACCATTTTCTTTGTCCTTAATTTAAAAGAAAATTTTTGAATAAAAATAAAACAATATGTACATGTGAAAATATACCAACATCATTCTTGGTACTTCATATGGGTGGGGGGAGGCGGGGGGGCACTAAGAGCTGTGTGCATATATGTTAACATCAAATAGATATTCAATGCAATGTAAGACTCCAATGCACCAATAAAAGCACGTTAAAAAATAAATAAAATAAAAAAAGGACACAAGCAAAAAATTAAAAATTAAAAATTAAAAAAAATTTCTTTTTATTTTATCTTCAAATTTGATTAATAGTTCTAGCTGAATATAGAAAAACAGGAAGGAGCCGGGCGTGGTGGCGCACGCTTGTAATCCCAGTATTTTGGGAGGCGGAGACCGGAGGATCCGGGTTCGCAGCCAGCCTCAGCTCATGTACGCGCGTGCGCGCACACACTCTCTCTCTCTCTCTCCCTGTCTCTCTCTCTCTCTCTCTCTCTCTACTTAGTGAGGCCCTCCGCAACTTCGTGAGACCCGGTCTCAAAATAAAGTATAAAAAATAGGTCCGGGGGCGTAGCGCGGAGGTAGAACGCAGCCACAAAAAAAAAAAAAAAAGAAAAACAGGAAGGAAATAATATAGTCCCAGAATTTTGAAGGTATGCATCATTAATTTCTAAGTTCTTTGCCACTTGATCTTTAAGTCTCTGTATGCAAACTATTTGGGGTTTTCTCCAGTCTCTCCAAAATAATGGAAATTTCATGATGATATGTCTTGATGTGAATAATTTTTCATTTAATTTATTGTACTGGGATTCATGCTTTCATGTCCTTTAGTTCTAGGAAATTTTCTTGTGTTATCTCTTCGACAACTTCCTGCCCTCACTTTACTCTCCTTTCTTAACTCTTCTAAGTTGGATGTTGAATCACATGAAATAACCATCTATTTTTCTCATTTTATCTGTCCCATGTTCCATCTCTCTTTCTGCAGTGCAGCCTCTCAAAGAGTTCCTTTACTGTTGCCCATCAATGTACTGAAATTTTTATTTGGACTACTGTGTTTTACTTAATCTCCTCTACCTCTTTCTTACTTTCAGATTGAACCCAGGGGTCCCACAACCACAGCCCTTGTTAATTTTTTTTTTTTTTTTTTTTTTTTTTTTTGCGGTACTGGGGATTGAACCCAGGGGCATTCTACCTCCAAGCTACAACCCCAGCCCTATTTTTTGTTCTTTATTTTGAAACAGGGTCTCAGTAGGTTGCAGAGGGCCTAACTAAGTAGATGAAGCTGGCCGCGAACCTGGATCCTCCTGTCTCGGTCTCTCAAGTACTGGGATTGCATGCACGCGCCACCATGCCCGGCCCTTGTTAATTTGAAATAGGTTCTCATTAAGTTGCTGAGGATCTCACTAAATTACTAACGCTGGCCTCCAACCAGAGATTCTCCTGTCTCAGCCTCCCAACTGAAATTACAGGTGTACACCACTACGCCTGACTCAGATTGCTCTTTTAAAAATACCAACATGTTTTTATTTCATGTAATCAACTTCATCTAACCTGAGAATGTTACTATTTTTAAAAAGCTTTCTTCTAGCCAGGCATAGTGGCGCACACTTGTAATCCCAGTACTTTGGGAGGCGGAGACCGGAGGATCCGGGTTCGCGGCCAGCCTCAACTTGCACGCGCGCACTCTCTCTCTCTCCCTGTCTCTCTCTCTCTCTCTCTACTTAGTGAGGCCTTCCGCAACTTCGTGAGACCCGGTTTCAAAATAAAGTATAAAAAATAGGTCCGGGGGCATAGCGCGGAGGTAGAACGCCCCTGGGTTCAATCCCCGGTACCGCAAAAAAAAAAAAAAAAAAAAAAGCTTTCTTCTGGTCCATACATACATTATACCGGCTTCTACTAAATTCCTTTTTGTTTAATCTCTACTCTTTTTTTTTTTTACTAGTAGTGATTATAAATTTTAGGTGGTAGCTATTTCTTGGTATAATTACAGTACTTCTTTCCCTGCCTCCCCCTAACTACAATGCAAAGAATAACTGTCAGTTAAAAACAGAAACATATTAAGTGTTATAATGTGCCAGACAAAGGTTGGAAAGCAAACCAACAAGAGGAGGACCCAAATGAAGACCACCTGAATAAGCAACACAGCATGAAGGCATTCATTCAAAAGATAAGTTCTGATTTATATTTGTCCACACAAGCTTTCTACTGTGTGAATCTAAAGAACACCAATTCTAAACACAAAATTAAAAAGTTTCCCCTTTTTTCTAATTCAACCATGATTCTAAAGAAATGGAGACACAACAGTTATGAAGGAGGCAGGAAATCCTTCAAGCTAACCAGGTTTTACATACTGTTCCCTATGGTCAAAATGTTGACCACACTGCGGTGTAACTCTTTCTGACTTTCTGACCTTATTACTAAAACCATCAATTATATTCACTGTTATTTGAACAGAGGAACTGCTTGAATGCCAAAAGTCTACAGTGCTATTTAACCTTTCCCAACAGAGACTCATTGAAACTGGGAGTTTGGTAAAATGTTTTACCTAACCTTGCAAAGATACTTCCCAGTAAATATTTGAAGTATATAAATACCTCCAGGTAGTCTTAAAAATGTGTTAAACTCACAAATGTTAAGCCAAATACCCATCTTAATTATATAATCATATTTAGAGTAAAATAATGCTACGGGTTCAGATAAAGGTAAACAAATATGCCACCTAAACTCAGGCAATTCAAATACTACTTATCTGCCTACATTAAGCCCATTTCCAATGACATATGTAAAAACTAATATGCACACCCTTTTATTTTAGAAAAGCCTGCTACTATACCATGGTAAACAATCAAAACCATGTGCCATAGAGTATTTATTCTTTGGTGATTCAGGAATGAGGAAACACAATATCCAAAATGAGCAAAGGTTTGGAATCAGCCCAACCAGAGGAATACTATTTAATTGGTAGCATAACTTCAGGTAATTTGTTCATTCCTTCTGAGTACCTTCCCATTTTGTTTTCTTTCTTTCTTTTTTTTTTTTTTTTTTTGCGGTACCGGGAATTGAACCCAGGGGCGTTCTACCTTCGCGCTACGCCCCCGGCCCTATTTTTTATACTTTATTTTGAAACCAGGTCTCACGAAGTTGCGGAGGGCCTCACTAAGAGGAGAGAGAGAGAAAGAGAAAGAGAGAGAGAGAGACAGACAGCGAGAGAGCTGAGGCTGGCCGCGAACCCGGATCCTCCGGTCTCCACCTCCCAAAGTACTGGGATTACAAGCGTGTGCCACCACGCCCAGCTTCCCATTTTGTTTTCTATAAAATGGGAATAACTATGCCTTCTTTGTGGAATTACTGTGAGAAATGAGATAATGCCTCCACAAATCTAACATTGTTCCTTCTCAGCCCAGAGGTAGAAGGCCCCTGGATTCCATCCCCAGTACCACAAAAAGAAAAAAGAAAAAACATACAAAAACAACTACACTGTAGTGCGTGCGTGTGCGTGTGTGTGTGTGTGTGTGTGTGTGTCCATGTGTGTGGGGGTATTTGAGACAAAGGTCAGGAAGAAAGCTACAAAATGTAATAGATGGACCTATATTAGTAAAAACCCATGGTTAGAATATCTACACACACACACACACACGATGTGTCTGAGGTGATTAAAGGAGATGAAAATGACGGCATGTGTACAATGCTGCTTTCACATACTTCCACTCACACGGTACAGGAAAACAACATTGGTTTTGATGTGCCCATTCTAACAGTAAAAATAGACACTTTCATAATAAAAAACAAATAGGTATAGGTATTTGTATTTTAATTTGTATATAATTAGGCAGACACTTTAAAAATAAGGATGTTTCATCTTTGGAAAAAGAAACCATATTTATCCTAATTATTTGTAATCACAATGGATTGGCAAGTGGTTGAGTCTGTATTGAAATAATTTAACGTCATTCATAACATTTTCCCAAAAACATTTTTAAATTTGCCAGAGAACAAGGAGTCTACAAAAATGATTGATATAAAGACTAAACAAAAATAACTAATTGGAGAAACAGTTACTGATAGTTTTCATATGCAAATTTTGGCATTCATCTTATTTTAAATTAATTCCATTAAACTGGTGTTTCATAGGTCAGGATTTTATGACTACACACCAAAAATGTTGTTTATAAAGCCATTTACACGGAATTGCCCACAAATATTTTCTAACACATTTTTTCCTTTTGTCCAATTCAAATTATTGCTTCATTTTTTTCCCTTCTTTAAGTGCACTTTTGTTCTTTTTATTTATTTCCACTTCCTCTCTTTGCCCTTCTGCAAGGGGTAGACCATTATAAAGTCTATACCATTCTTTCTGAAATTTACAAAGCACCAAATTACCTTAATCTCCAAGTACACTAAGAAAGAGAATGGGAAAGAAAGAAGGAAGTGATAGGAGATAAATATCCTTACATACAAAACCTCACTGCAATTCACCCTTCTTTTGACAAAAACTGACAAAGAGCATGATCAAAGCTTATTTATAGTAAGGACAGGATAGCACAGGATAAAAATGAAAATACAACTGAAGAAACTTCTTAGCATCTTCAGGCTTAAATAAGGTTACTCAAGTTCATGGATTGGTAATGAATGATGTTGCAAGATAAGGATAAAATAATGTTTTATTGTAAGGACAGACTGTATCGTGTGTTTTGACCTAAAAGACATGACTCACAGGGAGCTCAGGATTTCTTTCCTTTCCTCCCTGAAATGTGAGCAAAACTTAAAAAGAAAAAAAAGCCAGGTGTGGTGGTGCACACTTGTAATCCCAGTACTTGGAAGGCTGAGACAGGAGGATCGCAGGTTTGCAGCCAGCCTCAGCTACTCAATGAGGTCCTCCGCAACTTAGTGAGACCCTGTTTCAAAATAAAGAATAAAAATAGGGCTGGGGGTGTAGCTCATATGTAGAATGCCCCTGGGTTCAATCCCTGTACCGCAAAAAAAAAAAAGGTGCTGTGTGAATATGAAGTATTGTCTACTGTATACATAGTACATATTGCTTTACAAAATCTCTTCTCAGAGTCTGGCCTAAGCTTTCAGAAGCCTAAAGTGTGCTGTGTCAGTCACACCAGGCCATTCACTATTTAGACTTGGTTTTACAGTTGGCAAAAGTAGTAATTTTACCAGTAATTTTCAGATCAAATGAGTTAAGCACTGAAGTCTCGAAAGTCCCCACTTGGCATAATATGCATCTTCCTCAAACTCAAACACAAAATTAAAAGAAAGCCAGTTCCTTATACGGTTTGGACACCAGGATGCTGGCTTCATGCTATATATAAAAGGTTAATACTGGAAAAGTCAATAACTGCCATGAACAAGGACTTTGTCGGATCACTGTCAAGGCATAATCCTACCAAAGTTATCACCTGCTGAAGTAAATTAAAGTCAAGAAAGTAAACATTTAATGAATATTCACTTGCCTTTAGTCCAAGAAAGGTCTTGGAAATAAGCTTTCTCTTAATTAAAAATAAAAATAACCCAGAAAGCTGAAATAAGATCTGAGGAACACTCAACACAGGTCAGCCAGTAAGCATAAGAAAGAGTTGGCAGTGCCTAGGTGAAACTGCTTCAAGGTGTGACTGTAACAACATTTTGTTCATGCAAAGATTTGGAAAATAGATTCTCTGGACAGAACTGGGCCTCACATCTCCACTACTGAGCTGACAAGCCAAAAAATGAACTTAGTACAAAGGTACCCAGTGGCTCTGAAAGTAGCTTTCTGTCTTTATAGACTGCAAATGCATGAAGCCCCGGGCTGAGACACACACCAATCAATCAACCAACTGACACACAAGTATTAAGCATTATGCTAAGTGCTCTGGAGGACATTCACTCATACAAGACACAATCCTAGGCCTCAGGGAACTTTAAATCAGGTTTACAAAACAAGGCAGAAATGAATGGAAAAACCAAATCCAAACCAAAACAAAAAAGCAAACCAGATTGAAAGGTTGGCACGCTAAGGGCCAGAGAAGTGGCACACTGTTGCTCTGGAGACCAAAGCAGTGGGGGAGGGCCCACAGAGGGACAATCCAGGAAGGCTAGTTTCACAAGGGAGGGGACTAACCAGGATGCTGACAGATTTAGAAAAGCAGAGGAGAAGCCCTACACTGTTCTAGGTGAAGTCAGGTCTTTAAGGATAGCTAGGACTCACCTTTTCCAGGGATGTGGGAAGGCTGAGGAAGAGGAAGAAAGTGTGTGGAGGAGAAAAGAATGGCCGGAGGGCACTGCTGAAGCAGAGATGTTTAAGGCCCTCTTGGGGACAATACAGAAGGCTCTATATTGGGCTCTACATTGAGCAGGCTGGACTGTGGGAGGCCTCAAACACCAAGCTAATGAATGTAAACCTATTTCTCAAATACTGAAAAGCTACCTGAAGTTTTGGGCCAGGTGTAACATGATGAACTGTGTTTGGGTCTGTCCTAAACAGTGTCATGTTAGTCTATACTGCCCAACCAAAAGTGGAGGTTTTATTTTTTTTTAAACAACATGCCAAAAGTTTAAAAACCAACATATTTAGCCGGGTGTGGTGGTGCATGCCTTTAATCCCTGTAGTTGGGAGGCTAAGACAGAAAGATCACAGGTTCGAGGACAGCCTCAGCAAGTAGTGAGACTCATCAACCTAGCAAGACCCTGTTTCCAAATAAGAAATAAAATTGGGCTGGGGGTGTAGCTTGAAGGTAGAATGGGTTTAATTCCCAGTACCACAAAAATTTTTTTCATAGATATTTAAATAAAATCATATCACTGTGACTACGTTTTAGATCATGCAGTAGGTTGTGCATACTTGAGTAAGCGCTAGAACCACTGACGAGTTCATTTTAAGCAGCACTGAAAAAATGACTTCTGAAAGGCAAATCCAATCCTACTACACCCGCTCCCACACTCACACTTCCCCCAAAACTTGACTAGGGTCTTTATTTTGCTTTAGGCATTACAGGTTTCCTTACGTACCTGGAAGGAAGAGATGTCATCAATCTGGATGATGTGGGTTAATAGGGTCTTTGTTCAAAAAATGTAATTATAGGTTTGAACCTTGGATAAATGCAAAATGAAAACATTGGAGGGGACTCAGCTAATGTGCCAAGTAGGCTTGTAGACCTTCAGGTCAGTCCCTGATGCTTCCTTTGCAGAGGCGGTTTCTCCCCTGGCGTCTATGACACAGATGACCTACCTCACTCCTACTTGCTTCTCTGGCCTGACCTCTGGTTGCCTTGCATCACCACTTCCAGCACAGGGTTTCTGCAACCAAAGGCCCAAAGATGCTCACCTGTGATTTTGGTAGTTTCATACCCCGGAAAGGCTTCTGCCTCAGGACTATGACTAGGTTCGCACTGGCTCCAGGCAACCTCTGAGCTTTCCCACCTACCTTAACATTTACCAAATAATGTTACTCTGGCAAGTGATTGTTTGAGGAAGGCTGCTGAACCAAGGGTATTTGGGGCTGCATTTTATACTGTGTTGATTACCACAGAGATGCCAGCATTTAAAAAGTTAAATAAAAAAACAAATAAAATGCAATAACATTAGTTAAAAACATTAGATTTTGAAAAAGTTCTGAGCAGAGGAGAATGCTCTGATTAATAAAAGACGTGCAGCCAGGCGTGGTGGCGCACGCTTGTAATCCCAGTACTTGGGAGGTGGAGACCAGAGGATCCCGGTTCACGGCCAGCCTCAGCTATTTAGTGAGGCCCTCCGAAACTTCATGAGACCCGGTTTCAAAATAAAGTATAAAAAAATAGGGCCGGGGGTGTAGCTCGGAGGTAGAACACCCCTGGGTTCAATCCCCGGTACTGCAAAATAAATAAATAAATAAATAAATAAATAAATAAATAAATAAATAAATAAATAAAAATAAAAGACGTGCTTTTCTCTTCTATAGAAAATCTAAGAGTGATGCCAGTGTCACAAAGAAAAAAATGTCAGTGAATCAACATGAAATGTATAAAGGGAACTTCCCAAAGTAGTAGAGCAAAACTACTCTGAATGTCTGAAAATCTTGTTTCCTCTTAAAGCACTGTTTTGTTTTGGTTTTTTTGTGGTACTATGGGTGAAACCCAGGGCCCTTCTACCTTCGAGCTATACCCCCAGTTTGATTTTTATTCTTTTTTATTTTGAAACAGGGTCTCACTAAGTTGCAGAGGGCCTCACTAAGTTGCTGAGGCTGGCCATGAACCTATGATCCTCCTGTATAAGCCTCCCAAGTACTGGGATTACAAGTGCTAATGTACTGTTAAGTGATGATAAAATTTCTAGTTTAAAAAAGGTAGGGGAAGCTTTTTAATTTTGAATTAAAATGGAAATCAATAACCTCTCCAATATATTCAAACATTCAGATTCCTAGAGAAAAATAAGATGTAAATATACTACATAGGGCAACATTTAATTGAAAAGTAAAAGAAACTAAACTCAGAATCGGTCATCTTCGAAGCAAGAACCGCAGTTTCTCTTCATTTCTGCCATTCTTTCACTCACTGAGCACTATGTTTGGCATTCTGGGGGTTACAAAGATGAATCTGGCATTCAGTTCGCTTCAGTGTTGAGGAAAGCCACAAATCAAAATCATAAAACGACGAACCAAAAGCTCTCCTGTTTTGAAACCTGCCTTAAACATTAAAAGGCATTTCCAGCTCAAAACGCAAAAGTAATGATTCCCACTGAGAGACCATTATTTGGATAGAGACATGTGGTAAACATTTCCTAGGGAAGGAGCAAATGAAAAAAGGTCAAAGGCAAAAGTCAACTCAGAAGAGCTGCAACATCTCAGCAAGTTACAAATTTAAGGAGAGCAAGGGATTGAGGGGCGGGGACACACACACCATCTCTAGCCATTTATAAGCTGAGGTTTAACAGAAAAGCTCCAGCTTCTCTGGGGTGAATACCATGACATCTGTTCTCGTGTCATAATAGCAACTAAATTGATTTAAGAAAATATTCTCTCTCTTTTCTAGAGCTGTTGGTTCATAATTACACGATTTCTCTTGAGCTTTGGTTTCCTGAAGACATGTTTATTTTGCACATCTGCTCTCCCCATACCTGATTACACAAAGGTATCATAAAGAGCAAACCAACAGGTATAAAGAGACCAGCCCTCAAAACAGATCAAAGCAAACAGCCCGTGGAGTCCTTTGGAAATCTTGGCTGGCAGCTCTTGTAAATAAAAGTGCTTCTAAAGCAGAAAGCATTCAACTACCGTATTTATATAGGGCGTGATTGACAGGTCAGTTATTAACTTCATAAAAACACAGGCAATGTTAACTAGCAAGAATGTTTGTTCTAGCTGTTCTATCTGAAGGAAAATGAAATCCAAGATAGAATGCCTTGCTCTCTGTTTCTTTTAAGTATTTATTTTAGAACTGTGCAGTATAAAAGAATGTTTTTTCAAGTCAGTGAACTTAAGCTATTTTGCTTACTGTTCTGGAATTTAAGTATGTTGTTATAATTCTTTAGAAAACAAATGTTACATTTACTAAAGGCAAATTCCAATGGTGCAGCATGATCTTCTCTAATCCTCAACAAATTTTTATTCTTTTGAATTACTAAAATTAAAGAAATTTTACATTAATTAATCTTTTTTCCAGTAACTAAAGTATATCAAATCAGTGAATCAAAGAGCAAGAAGACTTCCTCCCACTGCCCTGGAATCAGGCATATGTTCCTTGAACTGCTTATGGCAACAGGTCTAAAATTTGCCAGAAGGAGATAAGAATAGATCGATATATATTAGTAATATACAATATAATATACAATATAATAAAGATGATGTCCATCTTTATTACTAATACATTCTATCATGTGTGATCATTTATTGCAATATTACAAGGCTTTATATTTTTTATTTTAAAAATTCGGAAAATGTCAGCTGCAAGTAGATAAATGGTCAGGAAATCCTGCAGAAGAACTAAAATTCACTTCTGCACACAACAGTTTTTATCTTGAGGCTTACTTAAATGGTTAGCGCCCACAACCATCACAGCGGGTACTAACAAAAATGTCAGCTAACTAACAAAAATGTTTCTCCAACTTGAACAGCGACTTCTCTAATAGTAGCTTTGAGCAATTATATAGCAAGAAAATCTTAAAAACTTGCATTTATCCAATCTATGCTCTTATTCATTTATAAAACGATTTTTTAAGTAAAAGGAAAAAGTAGGAGGAAAAGTTAGAGGGAAAAACAAAGTTTTGCTTTTTAGAATCAATCAACGAATGCTTTTAAGATTGGAGTTATATAAAGTTGGTATTTCCTAGCCAAATAAATGCCTATGAAGTAGACTGGTGTTTGTGTGCATGCTTGTTGATGTGTGTTTAATATCCTCAGGTCTCAGAGTTTTTCCATGTAAACATAAGTTTTGTTAAATGCCTCTCGAATTAAATTTAAAAGGCCATTTGTTATCAAAACGTTTCACTCTTGGAAAGGTTGTCATGGTATGAGCTGCATATCAAACACAAGAACAAACCCCAAGCCCTAAGAAAACCCATTCTTGTTCATCAGTACATTTAATGTAGCACAATCCCGATTCCCCCAGCATTCCTACAAACAAGTCTTTCAGAACACAGAATTCTTAGGAAATACTCAGCCTTAGAACATGCCCTGGTCTTCTCCATTACCCATGCCTTCCCTGCCCCCCGCAGGACTATATTTTCAAACTAGAATATTTGTTTTGACAGACTTCTGCTTTCTTAATTCTCTGGCAAAGGCTTTCTTGTGCACTCCTCGCCAGTAATGAATGCTTTGCCAGAAATATGCAACTCTTGGCATGACAAAAATAAGAGGAGGAAAAAACCCTGCCAGCAGAGACTTCCACAACTACAGATAAAAGCAGGTACACTGGGTGAAGAGAATCCTTTCCTCTAATATATTATAATTTCCTCTTGTTTTCCCTGCTTCTCCCTATTGTGAGGAAAACCTTCATTTGGCAGTTTCACATACCTTCTCTCCACTATATAAAGCAATGGGAAACTATTCCTCCAATCTTACTTTCTAATTAAAGAACTACTTATCCAAATGAAAAATGTAGGTTAGCTAATCCTACTCAGGGAGTAAATCTCCAAAACAATTTCTTAATAATAGTTTATCAGGAAAATTAAAATCCACTGAACTTATTTAATCCAGTGGAGTACTTCTCTTTCATTATTTCTCCAGTTACATTTAAGGACCTAAGAATCAAGAAAAACTTAACAATGCAATATGGCTCCACCTTTCTCCCACTGAACTTGGAAGGGCTGGGTGAAGAATCATACCCTCTCTTCCAGGAGCTTAGGGCGTGGGTGAAGTGCCTCCTCCACAACTACCCAGATTCTTGGGAGAGGGAGCCCAGAGAATAGATTAACTTCAGGGATGGATTCAGGCACTTTTCAAAAAAACAAGGCAAAACTTAATACTCATGGATCTTGAAACAGACAAGCGTGTTGCAAAGTATTGAAATACTCATCCTCTGCTGAGAGATCCTCTTCCTGCACACATCACTTAATCATTGACGCCTCCTGGAGTCTATCCTCACCCCTCTGGTGAGCTCATTAAGTGCTGGCATGGAATACCATCTACATGGATGACTCCTTCATCTAGCCCAGATCTCACTCCAGGCTCCAGCCTCATGTTTCTAACTGCTAAGTGGATATGTACCATTGGGAGTGCCTCGAACATCTCAAAACAAGAGTGCGAAACTCAACTTGGAATCTTTCCCCCTCCAATCTGTTCTTCCTTCTAAATCCTCACCTCTGTAAATGGTACCCCAGAAACTGTCCAAGCCAAAACTCTGCAATCATCCCACTATCTTTCCTCTTCCCTAGTACCATGTTTTTTCATCAAGTCCTGTCAAGTCTACTGTCATAAGATCTCTCCTCATTAATAGCTCCCTCTCTGTCTTCCTCACCTGCCTCATTTCTGTCCCATACTCACAATCCTCTCTTCTTACCACTCAGTCCATCCAGTTTTCCAAAGTGAGTTCTTTACAACATAGTTCTTTGCAAGATATTCCACAAAAAATATTCCATGACTCAACATTTTAAGTAAGTACTTGACACTATGACTGGAGTGTCACAGTGCACAATAGCACATTAAAGTCTTTAACAAATCCTGGGCTGAAGAAACTTGTTCACATCAACCCATGCCCACTATCACCCATTCTTCTGGTTCTCTGGTTCTCCCCACAGTTTTTCTCCATTTGACTAACCTCTACTCATCCTTCAATCTCAGACCCTGACTCTTACAGGAAGCCTTCCCTGAGAGATCCTATTCATCCCCACTCTGTGCTTCCAAATCTCTCCTTGCAGTCTTTGTAACAGAACATTCATACCACAGGCATGCAGTTTGAAGCATGTTTACTCTGCTTAATTTTGAGACCCTTAAGGGCAAAGACTTTGACTTACTTATCTTCTAATGGCCCAGCACATTACTGGCACATTGCAGCAGGTCAATAAACCCCACCGAGTAAATGAATGTTAACAATAGCTAAATGTATCATGCATTTACTCTGTGCCAGGTACTCACCTCATCTCTGTGTGTACAGTATTAACTCACTTAATCACACAAAACCCCTATGAGGTATTTTCCCCATTTGATACATGCGGCCACTGAAGCAGAAAGAATGAAAATGTTTCATTATTCCTCCGTATTTTTCTATCTCCAGCAGGGTAAACATGAGCAATTTGACTCTACTTCTCAGGAAAGAGGATATGATTAAGCCACTGGAAAACTGTGTGGCAAAACATTGTTACTTTTAGAAATACTGTATATTACTTAACAAAAAAGCTTTGATGTAATGGAAAACTAACTGGGACAGGAGTCACATTTAAATTTGAACACCAGCTCTGTTTCACACTAGGTAGTATGAGATATTTAGCAAATTAATCATGTAAACCCCAAGTGTGTCATCCAGAATAGGGACAACAATACTTATCTTATTGAGCATTTCTACTAGGAATGCATGAGTTAACTACAGGAAACACTTTACAGGCTTTGCTATAAAGTTGGGTATACTCATGCTATTTCTGCCATGAACAATAAAATGGAATGATATTTATCTTCCCACATAGCAAAAACTTATGATTGATTACTACATATTTCTATTTTTATTTCCCTTGTAGATAAATTGGTCCAAACAATTGAAAAGGTTTTCAGATCTGCTTAGAGATTTCTGCTGAAAGTCAAGAAACTTTCTACTAAATAGAACCAATCATAACACATCTGCTTTGAGGCTAACAGTATAAACTGGGAAATAAGAAAAACCATTGACTATTAATAAAAGCTTGACAACAGTCTTAAGAATTTCAACAAAACCATGACCAACACAACTGGCTAAACTATCTACACTGTAGAGACTGTCTACACTCCTGTCACTAATGGAATCTTATATAATATAGCCAGTGCTCCCAGCCCTACAAACTATGAACAGCTCAGTAGATAAATCTCAATAAGCCTCCACATCAAACAGACTGGAAGAAATCAAAAGACCGCTGAGCTAAGCCAGACCAGGCTGATATTTTGGTTTATTGGTTAACTGTTATGCTTGGAAAGGCATAAAGCTTAATTGCAAGGCTTGAGGTGTATGTAAAAAATGCCTGACTTAAGTAGAAATACTGATCGTAGCATCTGTCACCAGTTAAAATACGTGAAGATCTTTATCTGGGATATTTTCTGTTGTTTATATTTTAAATAAATGAAAATAGCCAGTCACATGGTGACTAAACATGAATCATTGTTTTAGCTTTTTGAAAATGCTTAGAAATCCCAGGTGTAAATGAGGGAGTAACATTGCTGTTAATCCAAGTCATGTGAAAGTTAAAAGGGGAAAGAATCTGGTTCAGTTTATGGCTTCTTGTGGCATTAACCATAGGTTTCTCACAAATATTAATGAATACAACACTTTGAAACACTATATGGAAAAGTGAAATCCGGTGGTATAATTTGGATCTTTTTACCATTTTCTACTAAGTAACTAACTCCATTTGGCTGGACAAGCAATAAAACTAAACATTTTTTTAAAGGCCCTAGGAGAAAGGTCTCCTAGTAAAGGTCTTATAAAAGACTGAAAACTAGGTTCACATCACTGCTTGTTCTCATTTTCACCGTTACCAAAGCTCCCCAGCTATACTCAAGCAGCATTTACAGTGTTTTAGGACATGGAAAAGATTTAAAGTGCAATCTCTCTCCTTTGGAACTTGGTATTTATTTGAAAGTATATAACTAATTCACAAGAAAGAGACAGTATACAACATTTAGGGTGGCACACCAGGAAGAGTCCCATAGAACAAGAGAACAAATGCTGAGGTGACAGGCTTATTCATTCAGTTAATTTAAAACAACGGGCACTAAAGGAGAGCTTTCCATACACCATGCACCAGCACACTAGACCCTTTATAAGCATCTCCGCATTTGCTCCTCATGGCTCCAGAGGCAGGTAAGAGTATCACCCCCATTTTATGAGGATGCTGAGACAAATAAACTGAGGCTCATAGGACTAAGTAACTTACACCAGAAGTTAAATGTAGCTGTGCCCATCTCAACATGCATCTCTTCACCTGTTACATAAGGCAGACCCTGCACCGGGGTGCAAGGTAGCATCAGCCCCAGACCCTGCTCTCCAGCAAGCCACAGTCAGATCAGGAAAGACTTCTGAGAGGAAAAAAGACTGGGGCTAAACCCAAAGGATGGAAAATCAGCATAGCTTAAGAAATAAAGCAGGGTCGGGTATTTTAGAAGCAGAAAAAGCATGAACGAAAGGACCCAAAGGAAAAGCACAACATTCAAAGGAACAATGGGGAGATTAGCTTGATTAGAGTGTGTGTACTTGCTGGGGTGGGAGAAGGTAGAGGGCAGGAGTTTAATAAATATTTGTGGTTTTGAATAATAGGAGATAAGGTGAAAAGGGCAGGTCCAAATTATAGAGGGCCTTGAAAGCAAAGCTGAAGAAAATACAATTAACTAACAAATAATGTGGGCAAATGTTCAACCTCCTGAGTAATAAAAGCAATGTAAATTGAAACAACACAGCCGCCCCCCCCCACATTCCCTTAAACTTGCACTAAAAAAAATTATACCCACCACAAGGAAGATTATACATGCTGGTAAATTTGTAAATTGATACCATCTTATTTAAAAGAACCTTGGCTATCAGTTTCATGGAATGTTTATATTCTTTAACCCATTTCTGATAATTTATCCCAAAGAATCTAAAAAGCATGGGTAAAGATAAAATGCATGAGAGAATTTTTTTGCGCCATTTTTTATAATGTGGAAAAAATCAGACGAAATATAAATGTTCAGTGATAAATCAGCTGATTAAAATATATATAAAGCAGTTTATTCAAAAGAGAAAAGGTCAATTGGAGGAATATGAACTTCAAACTGCAGGCAACACACAACAAATGAAATAAAAATTCCTGAGGAAGAAAGTGACATGGAAAACTGTTTTTCAAGAACATCCGTTTATTAAGAAATTGAACAAAATGTAAATAGAACACAAAAAGGAGTAGTACCCTATGACCTAGAAATTACAAATAGAATCTATCTGCAGGGGAAAAAAAACTCACATATTAAAACATAATAAAATAAAATAAAAATAAAGATACATACCACACTTACTAATATTTTTAAGAACTAGAGAGAAGTAAAATATTTAACAGTAATAAAATTATCAAGCAAACTATAATTTGTTCATTATTAAGAAATGTTATTAACCACTTATGAAAAGATAAAATACATGGTGCTTATGGAACAATATGAAAAATACTTGTTATAAATGAAAGAGGAGGATGCAAAACTGCATGTAGAATAATTACAAATTTATATTATATAATTGTGTGTGTGTGTGTGTGTGTGTGTGTGTGTGTGTGTGTGTTACTGGGGATTGAACCCAGGGGCAGTCTACCTCTGAGCTAAACTCCCAGTCCTATTTTATTTTTAGTTTGAAACAGGGTCTTGCTAGGCTGATGAGAGTCTCACTACTTGCTGAGATTGTCCTCAAACCTGAGATCCTCTTGTCTCAGCCTCCCAAGTACTAGGATTACAAGCCTGTACCACCACGCCCAGCATATATATATATCCCAGGGGTATTCTTAGAGCTATACCCCCCAGCCAATTTTGTTTTTTTATTTTGAAATAGGGTCTCACTAAGTTGCAGAGGGCCTTGCTAAATTGCTGAAGCTGGCCTCAAACCTGCGATCCTCCTATCTCGGCCTCACAAGTACTGGGATTACAAGTGTGTGCCACCACGCCTAGCCACAAATATATTTTACAAAAACTAAATACTCATGGATGGAAAATACACCAAAATGATAAACAAGACTGCTTTTTGGGTGAGGAGAAGACAGCTCTAATTTTCCATGTTCTGCATACTTTTCTTAATAAGCACATATTACTTTGAACATAAAAAGTGGCAATGTGAGTGAAAGGGCAGAGTCCTGGAGACCATTGCATCATCCTCTCCCACCTGGCTCTGGAAGACTCCAGGGTTCCAATCACACTTAGCTACTCTGTGATACAGCAGTGCTTTGGCGGCAAAGAGGAAAGAATCCCATCTGGAGAACAATCATTGTGAATACAGAGACAGACAGATCATCTGTGAGTACTGAAACCAGGGAGGACCCAAGGGACAAAACAAAGCTGTCTGTGGTATGAAAGAATGGGATAGGAAAAGACGTGGAGTCGATGGGCCTACTGAAAATGTGTGGGTATTTTATTTTCCTTCCATTCACAACTGTACTCAGGTCTCTGATGATCCAAGGTTCTCCTAAATAAACAAATCAAAAACTACAGCTTAAGGGGAACAGGTTGAATATGGTCAACTTATTTATTGTTCCCCAAAGAGAATAAAGATATTGACAATTAGAGAGTATCTCTTATTATAAAAAATACACATAAAAATCAGGGACTCCACTCTGAGAAGTGGAGAAACATCTTGTAAAGAGCAGGCTTATCTCTGAGCATTTCCTACCATGTGGGCTTTGGCACACAAAGGATATATAAGAATCATCAGATGCTTGCCTTCTGAGTTATACTAGAACAATGGTATAATATTTGATTCCTAATTAGTTATCACTCCCTTTTCTTCTTTCTTATCGCTACAGTCACTTCACAATGAGACTTATCTGTTCCTTGATTATGTTTTGGTTTGTCTCACTGCAAGCACACTGTATGTTCCCTAAGAATAGTCTGCTCTCATCTCCTCCTGGTGCCACCAAGCACTATGTCCAGCAAAAAGTTGATGCTCAATACATTTTTTTTTTTTTTGCGGTATTGGGGATTAAACCAAGGGGCATTCTACTGAGCTACACCCTCAGCCCTATTTTTTATTCTTTATTTTGAAACAGGGTCTCACTAAGTAGCTGAGGCTGGCCATGAACCTGCGATCCTCCTGTCTCAGCCTCCCAAGTACTGGGATTACAAGCATGCGCCACCATGCCCGGCTGCTTAATATATACTTATTGATAGATATCAGGCCATGCACAGAACATCACTCAAGACTAATATAGATAAACTGGGAAACATGATTTCTTCTGCTATGTAATTTTTTAAAAATTCCTATAAAAAGCAGTACTACTCTGAGAGCAATGGTGGTGCAAGTCTGTAATCCCAGCAACTCAGGAGGATGGCAAGTTTAAGGCCAGCCTCAGGAACTTAGTGAGACCCTGTCTCAAAATTAAAAAAAAAAAAAAATAGGGCTAAGAGTGTAGCTCAGTGGTAGAGCACCCCTAGGGGTTGATCCCCAGTACTTGAGGAAAAAAAGTGTTATATTATACACGAGACCCTGAAAAATCATTAAATTTCAATTTAACAAGGAGCAGGGACAGGAAGAGGTTTCTAGAGAAAGAAACCTCCATGGACAATGCCATGGATTCCATTTTCTTGGGAAAGCCAACTAGCTTGTCAGTGCACAAGGGCATGATTTTCAAGGTAGTCAGGGCTGAAAAAAGGAAGGATAGAAACAATGGTATGTTCATATGTGGAAGGCCACACTTACAGTTATTTCCCAAAGACACTAATGTTATAAATGGTGGCACTGCAAGTGGTCCATAGAAATTATTTACCTTGTCACTGAAACAATATACATTTATAATGATAAAAATTTGAAACCTAGTCTATTATAATACTGATAAAGTAACCAAACTTTAAGATGAAAGAACATCTTAATGGAAGACTGAAAGAGACAGAAGAGGAAAGAGGTTTAAAGAGAATCCATGTTTAAATAGCATGAGAGCCAGGCATGGTGGCACACACCTGTAATCCCAGCTACTCAGGAGGCTGAGGCAGAAGGATTGCAAGTTCAAAGCCATCCTGGGCAACTTAGTGAGGACTTGTCTCAAAATAACATAAAAAGGCTGGGGAATGTATCCCAGTGGCAGAGCATCCCTGGGTTCAATCCCTAGTACTAGAAGATAGACAGATAGTATTTTGAGAGAGATCCACTTGTGCCCTGGAGCTAAAGCGAGATAACTAGAAGCAGGCCCTTCCTGTGGGAGAGAGCAAAGTTCACACAGGACTTACAGCTTCCCACCTTGTTTTTCAGTTAACTTTACAGTTGGTTCCAAGTCTTATCTCTCTTCTTTCACTGTTTGTCAAAGATTTACATCATAATTTAGAAAGGTCTGCATTCCCCTTAGTACTCAGAGGCTTGAAACTAGTAAGTATATTTGCTGAATGAATGATGAAGAAAAAAAGTTGGATTACCAATACTGGACACCAACTGCACAGGCATAGAGAGGCTTTGATTATGGGGGTGAGAGAGGATATCAACTGAATCGAGGGCAGAAGTATGTAATTAACCATATATGTATCTAAACCAATTGTTCAGAACTTGAGAGAACATAGAATAAAATACAACGAAGACAAAGGCATCCTTAGAACAAAAGAAAGACAAAGATGTCACAGAGCTGCATTTATTTAGGGTGAAAAATTCTATTTCCCAAGATTTACCGATTTACCAACTGGATCAGACTTACTGATCCTTTTCAAATGAAGCTAGTCTGTCCCATCTTCTATCAAGCCCGGCTGGTTTTCCCTGACCCAGACAGCCTCATGTTCCAATTCTACAGAGGCAGTTTGTGCAGAACAAAACAGTTAAGAGTTTAGAAGAGAGAAAAGAAAGAAACTTGGCAGATGGAGAAAGAGAGATTATTCAGGACAATTGGCCTAATTTGAGTTCCGAGGCCAAAAAAGTCACATCAAAATACCACATTCAATTTAAATAAAATAGGGATTTGGGGCTTAGAAATAAAAAATAATTAAATAACAATTCCAATAAATTTAGAAAGATGATTTGGCATACTGATAAAATCAATATTGTACTACATGGTTCTAATTCCAAAGTAAATCAGAGTTTGTAATAAAAACAATGTTAACAGTATTAGCTTGTATGAGATAAGCTTTGAGTCAGGAAGACATTTCATATTGCCAAATAGCATTTTCAAGTTTAGAAATTGATTACATTATATTTAAAATCTCTATTTTAATGTTCTACAAAACTATGTTCATATGTGAATACATATATTTTGTTTCTGGCCATGGTTTTTTAGATGTGGTTTGGCACCCATGGATACATGCACTGGAAGCTTGGTTCCCAATGTAATAGTATTGAGGTGGTCAAGCCTTTAAAGGTCTGGACCTAATGGAATATAATAAGGTTATGGGGACTCCACCCTCATGAATGGATTAATACTGTCTTAAGGAACGGGTCAGACCTCATGGGGCTGGATTAGTTCCTAACAAAGTGGGTTGTTGGCCCTTCCATATGCAGTCGAACGTTCCTTTTCCACTTCTCTACCATATTGTGATGCTACCACAGGTCATTCTCCAGAACACCAGCACCATGCTGTTTGGGCCACTTTCCAGCCACGAGAATCATGAGTCACAGAACTCTCTCTTCTTTATGTATTATCTAGCATCAGGTATTCTGTTAAAGCAACACTAAATGGACTAACACACCAGGTAAAATTTTTAAAATGTAAGCTCATTCATTATAAGAATGAATGATATAGAAGCATATATCCAACACTTGCACCACCTCTTTTTTTTGGTTGGCGGTGTTACTGGGATTGAATTCAGGGGCATTCTACCTCCAAGCTACACCTACACCCGCAGCCCTCTTTTAGTTCTTATTTTGAAACAGGGTCTCACTAAGTTACTGAGGATCTTGCTAAATTGCTGAGGCTGGCTTTTAGCTGTGATCCTCCTGTCTCAGTCTCCCAAATACTGGGATTACAAGTGTGCACCACCACGCCCGGCTTGCACCACCTTATCTTTTCACAATTATATGCAGGAAATACATAAATAAAGGGAACAAATTTTTCTATTAGGCTAATACTACATATATTATCTTCCTATATTTAAGTTACATGGTTCTTGAAAACATTTTCGTAACTTTTGAGCTGGCCTAGAATGTAGCAGCAGACATTATTAGTTGCCTAACAATATTCATTCCCCATCCTATTCTTCCTTTTAACAGAACTTGATTTTGGGGATTCACCCTTCTCAGAGTAGTCACATGCTTCAGGGAGGGCTGGCACCAACCCAGACCTAACTGGAGAACCTTGATTAATCTAAGCTAATTATGGTGGATTTATTTCCCTTACAAGGGTTAAGTTCGGGCATGCTGAGATGTTAACTTTGGCCAACAAGACACGAAGAAAAGTATGTAGGGTATAGAGGTGGGAACAAAAGAACACATACAGGAGGAGGTATTTTTGCTTTCAAAAAGAAATAGAGATGCACAAGGCCACTAGATATTGTGCTTTGACTCTGCGGCATCTGCATGTGATGGCTGTAGCGTCTGTATGATTGCAGCCACCCATGACCAAGGAAGCCTCCCTGGATCCATGCCATCCCATTCTGGAAGGGCACAGTAGAAACATAGGGCAAAAACTGGGTTTTTGATAATGTTATCAACGTGAAAGGAATGAAACCGTCTTAAAACTTCCTGGTTATATATGTGATAACATTTCCTTGGTTAAATTTTAATTTGGGTTTCTGTTACTTGCACCCAAAAGCATTATAACTGCTCTAAGTCTGAATAAGTTCAAATTTATGTTTAAATACGGATGAATAGAGCTATTATTTAAGAGATGAAGGATGACAACAATAGAGTATACTGCTTAATTTATTACCATGACATATAGTCCAAAGGTATAGAACTCGGGCCTCCTAGTGGACCCTAGAGCTGCTACCTACTATATAAAGTTGGTTACTACTCTGTTCCCTGCTCCCTATCTGCCCTCTGCCATATACACAAACACATAGATATATACATCACAGTTCAATAGATTAGGTACCTGGCTTGCTGATCAGTTCATCCACCATGCCATAGGCATGATTTTTTTCCCATCCTGATAATCAAGCCTTTGGGAAAATAGAAATTTTCTGATAAAATGGTAAAAAATTCTAATATAGAATATAAAGTTTATTCACTCAAACAGGCACTTCAATATTATAGGATTTTTTAAAGTCTACAACTATAAAAATTTTCATAGATTCACAATAGATTCACATAAATGGACTATCTCCTATTTATAAGCACTATTTAATTTAATTTTTTTACTTTTTATATGTGTAGTACTAGGGATTGAACCCAGAGTGGTTCTACCTCCACACCCCCAGCCCTTTATATTTTTTATTTTGAAACAGGGTCTCGCTAAATTGCTGAACTGGCCTCTAACAAGGCATGCACCACACCCAGCTACTATTTAAAATTTTTATCTGACAACTTGGAATAACTTATATATTTAACTGCAACTAAAACTAAGCCTCTCTTTTGCTGCCAAAATACCCTGAAACAAGTTATCTTTTACACAGATACTCTAACAGATTTCTAACCATCAGAAACATGGCTTTCAAGCCAGGCGTGGTGGCGCACGCTTGTAATCCCAGTACTTTGGGAGGCGGAGACCAGAGGATCCGGGTTCGCGGCCAGCCTCAGCTCGCTCTCTCTCTCTCTCTCTCTCTCTCTCTCTCCTTAGCGAGGCCCTCCGCAACTTCATGAGACCCAGTTTCAAAATAAAGTATAAAAAATAGGGCTGGGGGCATAGCGCGGAGGTAGAACACCCCTGCGTTCAATCCCCAGTACCGCAAAAAAAAAAAAAGGAAACATGGCTTTCACCTGCCTTAATCAGTATCCCCACAGCAGTATCCCTCAAACTATGTCTGATAGAACAGATAGTAATAGATACTCAGAGAGAGAGAAAGAGACAGAGATACAGAGAGAGAGACAGAGACAGAGAGACAGAAAGAGAAAGAGATCAAAGGTCAAAAAAATAATAGATGTATCCCACTCGAAGATTCACCAAACACATTATAGCATAGTAAATGTTCTAAGAAGTCCTCTCATAAAGAAACTTTTATTTAATCCAGCATTTCTATTTAATGAAAAATTTAAAAATCAATGTTTTACTAAGTATCTTTTTAATCTCTTGGGGGAAACTAGTATTTCTTAAAACATAGGGGCATATTCCCTATTAGTGTAGTCCCACTCAATATAGGAATGATAAAAAGAATAAATGCTAAAATGACTACAGCAAGCTGGAACCATGCTTTAACAATCTACAGGGCGAGCTAGTTATTAATGAGCCACTCTCTTCTAGGGTCTGGCACCATGCTCTCCAATTCTACTAGCCAGTGATATAGAATGCAACCACTTCTCAAGCAATTTCTAAAATAATGATTCTATCATGTAATACTCAGATACCGAAACTTCCTATGTCAGGTAAAACTCAAATTTTCTCTCTGACATGTGTGCTTTTCTCACTTATATAGGCCCAGAACCTGGTACAGTGCAATGCAGAGTAGGTAGTCACTGAATCCTTGCTCTAAGAATGAATGAATGAATGAATGAATGAACACTTCCCTGATGTGCTCTCTGTCCTAGTCTGGTTTATCATATAACATCCTCATGCATATACACTGTGCTTTTCAACCTCTACATCTTTGTTTATGCCATATAACCCCAGATGTAACATCTACCTCTCTACCTATCCAAATCCTGCCCATTCTTTCAAGTCCAGATTAAATCCAGATTGCTGTATGGGGTCTGATCTCATCCTCCTCTGACCTTTTATTCCCTGACCCTCAATACCAGAGTCTGATAATCGTATTTCCTAAACTAGTTCACAAGTTGGTCATATCTCTCAATAAACTTCTTGTAGTCCAAAAACATGTCATAAATTACTTTATACATATTAGAGTGCCAAGGTACATAGGAAGTATTCAATGAAAATATTTTATTGATTATCTTTTATAAAAAGAAGTCCAGTATGTATCAATAATTGGAAATTCCTGGAATTTCAAAACTATACATTACTAAAATCAATAGTTACAAAGACAAAGTTCTAAAAAAAGAAAAGAAAAGAAGAAAAGAAAAAAGAAAAGAAAAGAAAAGAAAAAAGAAAAGAAAAGAAAAGAAAAGAAAAGAAAAGAAAAGAAAAATATTATCCAAGTTGTAATGAAACCGTTCCCTCTGGCTTTAACCTCTTTGACTCCATTTTCTCATTTGGAAAATAGCTCTGTGGTATTTCTCTACAGGTAGTGAATGAGCAACAAATACTGCTTGTAAACCTCCTGATAAATGAAGACTTTATCTCATAGCCCTGGAAGCAATCCTGACGTCTCAAATTATGTAATCCTGGTATTACATTATATTAGTCTGGCTCATATAAAATGTAAGCTACAAAAATACCAAACTTAACAAAAAATATTTACTCATGCTTTTACTAAGATGCAGAAAGAGGATGCACGCATTGCCAAAATTCCATAGAACATGCTCAAACAAAAGCAACAATGCCTGAGTTATTAAAGAAGGCAATGGCCTGAGGCAGTGCTTAGGAACAAAGATTACTTGGTCCATGCAAGAGTCAATATTTAAGAACACAATGAGTAATTCCCACTTCAAGTTCACAAACATATTTCTTTTTAAGAACTTCTTTTTGGTTAAAATTTTTATTTGTGGTTTTCCTACCTATAATCCATGAACCTATGAATGAACAAAAACTTGAAACATGAAACTCTCCAGCAGGCCAAAGTGTCAGAATAGACTTAATTCTGATTTTAAGAACTCAAGGTTACACAGGCCTTCCTTGTACTTTACTTCTCAGTCTCCAACAATACTCCTATAGCTACCCTGGCTAAAGAACTAGACTGAAGGTTCTATGGACATCTGTGGGAAATGCATGAATGGTACCTCCAGAGTAGATCACAACACTGGGGCTCTTAATTTCAAATCATTAATATTTAAGATCCTATGACAAGTAAAGTGCCTCTTTGGGAAAACGAACCTCATATTCTATATTAGAATCATTTGAATCCAAACTATATTAGTGTTGCTAAAAGAAACATTTCTAAATAATCAGCTAATTTTAAAAAATGTTCTAGTCAAACTTACTGTGAGGTAAAAATAACCATTTATTACCTGCACTAGCTTGTGATCTTGAGCAAATCAGTTTTCCTATCTGCAAAATGAGAATGGGATTGGATGGCCTCTTAGGACCTCTCAAAGATAAAAACAAATATAATAATTGTTATTATTAATATCATTTTAATTAAAGATCTGAGTGGAAAATGTAAGCACAGACTCCGAAAAACATGAGATTAAGTCTAAAAGAAACCATACCATAGGCAAGAATTTTTGTAAACCCCCAAATTCTCTCCCCATAGCACTAGTATACAAGAGTTTTACAGGGGTAACTGTAAAACAGAAATTTCTTACTAGCAAAACTGATACCCTGGGTAATTTAATTCATTTCATTTAATGGAGTAATTTAATTTATTCCCTCCTTGCCAACCAGCAAACTAAGATTTCTACCTTGCCGATTTCACACAATGACATTAGAAATCTTGGGACCTGCTCTTCCCCCAACTCTCTCTGCATGAAAACAGTGGGGGCTACTGAAAAAATAGTACTTAGGAGGCTGAGACAGGAGGATTGCAGGTTTGTGACCAGTCTCAGCAACCTAGTGAGACCCTGTTTCAAAACAAAACTAACTAAATAAATAGATACATACCTAGCAGAGGGCCTGGTCCAGAGTGAAAACATAATCAATGCTTGTTTAATGGAGAAAATGAGAATTCTTTGGGTCTGAGGATGTTAATATTATCCTGGCCCAGTAAAAGAAAATTATGATTTTCAGTTTGGCCAAATAGATGCTTGCTACAAGCTATTATGTAGTTCAAAGCAAATAAGCTAAATTCTAATAATTACATTGTCTAAAATATAAAAGCCCAATTGCTCTACAGCTTTCAATTTTAGTTTTCAGAATCTAATTCTCTTCTAAACAATGGAGTGGGTAACCACAGAAACTTGTGGAATCTCTTTTCCTAGAAAACATGAAGATCAGGAGAGAGGCCAGTCTGTCTGGAAATAGCTTTAAAATCTGCCTATAAGCAGGATGCTGGAGTGAGTGAGATGCCACTTGAAAGATCCTTCCAGAACTATTCTGCTAAGATGTTAAGAAAAATAGTTAAAAGAATTCTGTCATTTGTACCCAGGAAAACAAATTTAACACCTCCTAACAAAGTCACTGGGAATCATTTTACTTGGACCTAGTGATGCTTTTACAAACATTTTCTTCTTAAGTTATACTAAACTACCCTAAGCAGTTCATTTGAATATAATTTCTTTTTTATTTTCTTGTAGTACTGGGGATTGAACCCAGGGGTATTCTACCTCTGAGCTATAACCCCAGCCCTATTTTTTGTTCTTTATTTTGAAACAGGGCCTCACAAAGTAGCTGAGGCTAGCCGCAAACCTCCTGTCTCAGCCTCCCAAGTACTGGGATTATAAGCGTGCACCACCACGCCCAGCTTTACATATAAATTCTTTAATAAGACAAAAATAGAGACTGCACTTAACAACACAGTAAACAAGTTTATCATTAGTTTCTCCTTTTTAATCTACCCATTTCCACGTACCTCAACACTACTCATCCCCAAAACCTTCTAAGAAACATTAGCTCCCCCCAGTATTCCACTGAATTCCCCCACTTATGAATTTCTAAGGCATTCATTATCCATATCATATTGTGAGGTGAGTATTATATGGTGTCTTCTATCTTTATCAAATTCACAAATAACAATTTTTGTCTCCCCAGCTGAACTGTAAGCTCCTTGAGTAAGGTTCAAGTTTCATACCCCCATGCTCACTTCTCCCATGTCTATACTGAGTTCAGGCTAAGAACTCCTTAGCTCTTATTGGCTCACTGGTTGATTTTAAATGAAGGGAGAATGCAAAAGGCTATATTATAAACACTGTACACTGAGCACCTGTCTAAAGTTTTGGCAAAGCAGACACTCAAACAAGTCAAAACAAACTTTTCAGACTGCTATATATATTGACATCTCCCATGTAGCTGGAACTAACAGTTGAAGGTTAAGACAACACAGGGGCTAAAGAGAAAATACTTAAGAGTGGAAGACCAGTTTGGTTTAATTCCTGGCCTAAAAAAGAATGAGGAGCTATTGAGGTGAGTCCACTCACATGCAAATGGAGGCTATTTTAGAAAGCACAGCACATTCCCCAGATCACAAAGCTGTGCTGGTTCTGATTTTACATAAAATCAACTCTTCATTCTATCAGGCCAAGCCAGGTAAATGGCAACAAACAGAAAGGCAAGGAGTTTTAGAAAAGTATAATGTAATAACATTATCTTAAAGCACAGAAGTAAAACCTTGTTTTCCCATTGTTCATAATCCAAAGAACACACTGAGAACAAGGCCAATGAGCTCAAAAGTTCAATGATTACAAGTGCACTCCACACACTTATAAAGAGGGCAGCAGACTCCTGCGCCTTTCTTTATATAGGAAACAGGAACTTCTTGTCCCTAGTGTGTGGCAGGTACTGTTCTAGGCACTGGGAATACAGCACTTTATCGAATTTGCAATTCTAGTGAGATTATGTAAAGTTTGAGCTTAGTGTTTTAGAAGAAGAGACCTCAGGGTCTAAAGCTAGTCTAAACCTCTTATTTTACAGAGAAGAAACTCAGGGCATAGAGAAGATAACTAACCTGCCTCGGTGGGTTATTGTGCCTACATGAGAACAAGTAGAAACCAGATTTCTTATCCCTCCTCTAATAACAAATTTTACTTACTTATTAAGCAGGTATTTCTGAAGGCCTCCTATATGCCAGACAGTATTCAAGACACCAATTACACAAAATTCTGACCTTGATGCTGTCCTCAAAAGACACAGTCTAACAGCAAGATAACAGGATGAGTACAATAAAAGAAGCAGTAACAAAGAAATATCAAACTATAGCTCTAATTGCTTAGGACTTCCAGTATTTTTTTGAAAAAATGAAATTCTAATAGTTTGTTTTAGGCTCCCAATAACTCCATGAGGACATAGCCTAGATCTTATCATTCCTATTATGTAGATGGAGAAACTGAAGTGCAGAGTGGATAGGGAAGTCTATTAAGGTCATCTCCAATGGCAGCAAAATGCCTAGAAACCAAGTTTGTTTACTCCAAGATAGGCATTTTTTTCCCACTAGATGGAAAAGGCAGATGTTCTTTTTATGTCCAGTTCCTTTCTGACAAAGAGCACAGGTTTGCAAGATCTGTGCAGGACGATCTGTGCTTGTGAAAGCAAACTTAACTGGCCTGGGAGGTGTCATCAGCTGAGGATAGTTACTGGATGGTTAAGTAACCAACTAACAAGACGTCGCTACTTGCATTCTTAAAGTGCCTATTAAATATATAAAGAATAGATGGAAAAGGTCCTGCCTTTGGGGAGTTAACGTGTAGGGATATAAACATTTCAACAAAAAGTGACACAATTAAATAAACTACAAAAATAGGAGAATCATCACAAACAATTGCAAATTGAAGATACTAAAGGTTTTGTGGAGGTAATCTAATAGGAGGGACGAAGACATGACTCTTCAAGGGTTAAACAGAGAACATAAGCCTATATAGTTGATGATATATACCAATCTTCAGATCACTGAAATAGGCTCGTACCAAAAACATTCATCACATTTAAGTAAATTTTCAACTTCCTAATTCCTTCACTTCACTTTTTACCTTTACTCAAAACAATTATGCAAATATCCCATTTCCTTCTTTCTAGGAAAGTTACAATTTTGTAACCTTTCCTATCCAAAAGGAATGAATTTATAATGGAGGTTCCCATCAGTGTGACTTTGGCTAGAAGATTAAAACTGAGTTTTATCACTGCCCTATTCTTCCACTCTCCTTCAGCTGCAATCTAAATGAAATAAATCTGACTGTTTTCTCCTATACATAATAAAATTATATATATATCCAGGAATCACTTCATAAAAACTAGAAAGGAAGAATATTCCTTCATTTATTTTCAAGTTCAATTTTAAACATTATCTATACCTGTTTGATAAATGTCATATTTTATTCATACCACTGTCTACATGGCCTTATAACACGACCCACCTATCTTAAACTTTAGCACATTGTATACTTAGTAACAAAATAGGCAAAGCTAAAGAGAAACAAATACTAGTAACTTTCAGTTACATATAGGAAAAATTACTTTAAGAACAGGCTAAAAAGTAAAAATTATAATCCTCTTTCCAAAGGAGTAATGTTTTATTTATTTAAAAAAAAACCCTCTGGTATTTCCTGCATTTACTCAAGGGATTCATACTTAAAGTTGGTTACCTTCCTTTTAAATATTTGGTGAATTTTGTAGGGTGATAAGTAGCAATTGAAATGACAATTCAGAACTGTAGGTTTCACTAGAATTATTACTAGCATGTCATAAAATTATATCACTGTATGTTTTAATTCCTAAGACTTCGGTTTCATCACAAGAAAATATATTTTAATAAACACCAGCTTAAAACCTAAATTTGAAGCATGGTATCATTTTTAGGTAGGAAAGGAACTGGGCTTGAACTCATGTCTAGGTCTTTAGGAGAAAGACCTTTGCGCCAAATTGGATCCTAAAAGGTAAGGAAGTAATTAAACATGCAGCGACAGTGACATCTAGTGTTAACAACTGCAAGCCAACTAGACTACCATTAAATCCTCTTAAAACGTTGAACTATTCGAAAGTTTTCTTCTTTAATAACATACAGAACTTTATGCATTATATAAAAAATTATCCACAATCAAAATGGTTCTATAAGTTTCCCCCCCAGACATTTAAAAACCTTTTAACTGAAAACTATCTTAGAGAGTAAACTAAAGACCAAAAAGTAAGATGCATTGTTTATTTCATGTAGTCAGCATCTCTAACTGCTCCCCTTTTGAAAGAAAGTATGATGGATGCAAAGGTGGTCTGGGACATGTTCTGATGAACATTTCACAGACTTTTAAACTTTCACCTGTACAATTAAAGATATTGCACAGAAAGTACCTAATAAGACATCAAGAGAAGTTATTTAGGACATTTCGGGAATACTCAAAGATGCAAGTCGGGCATAATAGTGCATGCCTATAATCTCAGTACTTGGGAGGCTGAAGACAAGGAGGATCCCAGGTTCCAGACCAGCCTCAGCAACTTAGTGAGATTCTCAGCAACCTAGATAGATCCCGTTTCATAACAAAACAATTTAAAAAAGGCTGTAGTGTAGCTTGGAGGTAGAATGCTCCTGGGTTCAATTCCCAGTACCACACAAAAAGGATGCAAAGAAAAAAGAAGATAACTTAGCTGTTGCATTAAGAAACAAGTCTAAAGTGCCAGGAGTGGTGGTACACGCTTGTAATCCCAGTACTTGGGAGGCGGAGACTGGAGGATCCAGGTTTGAGGCCAGCCTCAGCTACTTAGTGAGGCCCTCTGCAACCTCATGAGACCCGGTTTCAAGATAAAGTATAAAAAATAGGGCCAGGGGTGTAGCTTGGAGGTAGAACGCCCCTGGGTTCAATCCCTGGTACTGCAAAAAAAAAAAAAAAAGACACAAGTCCACATTTTAGCCCTTGCTACCTTGTTATATTTTTGTTGTTTTGAAAGGTCCACTTAGTAAATAGGTGATATTTCTGCCCAAGGGTTTAGAATTTGACAGCATGGGTTAAGCCATTATTGCATTTTTATAGTTTTATACTGCAGATAAATCTGTAAAAATAAGCAGAACTTCAACAATTATTTTTGGACAGGACAATATTATATAAAAAGTAGTTAGCATTTGATGGAGCTTACCTATTTGTTCTGGAAAGGTCATCCTTTCCCCTTTTAACTCCAAAAATTCTTGTGATCAAGGAACTAAAGAGAAGAGTGGATGAATTTCTCACCTAAGGTAAAAAATAAGCACACAATAAGGATTAAGAAATATTTATGACATGAAAACAACATTTTTTTTTTTTTTTTGCAGTACCAAGGACTGAACCCAGGGGCATTCTACCTCCGAGCTACACCCCAGCCCTATTTTTTATTCTTTATTTTGAAACAGGGTCTCGCTAAGTTGCGGAGGGCCTCACTAAGAAGCTGAGGCTGGCCGCGAACCCCGATCCTCCTGTCTCAGCCTCCCAAGTACTGGGATTACAAGCATGCGCCACCACGCCCGGCTCGAAAACAACATTTTATGATGGTCAAACTAGATATTCAAATCACTACCCCACTGGCTAGTGCAGGACTAAAGAAAATATGGTTTGTGTTCACAAAATGAGACAACTTTCAAATGAACTTCATAGTAATTGACTCAATGATTTCCACTTAAGTTGAGCTCTATAATCCAACCAAATACACATGACACAGCTTTTTCCTATATTTCTAATATTATCCTTATACTTGTATAATCAGATAACACATCTTTTTTTTTTTAATTCCCACATCCTTCCTGACAATAAATATTCCAGGAGACTTCAACTCTTTGCATTTATTTTCTGTAGTCATTTACCTATGAGAAAATACTTTGAAGACTAAACTACAAAGAACCCATATAATTAATACAGCCAAGGAAATATTTATTTTTCAAAATATTACTTATTATCCTCACAATGCCAGTAGCTTCATCAAGTAATCTTATCCTAAAATTGTGAGATAACTGATTTATAAAAATAAGAGGCAAGAATTATCATTAATAAACTTGAATCATTCTCCAAGATACTACTAGAATATATCTTTTCCAAACCAAGGTGTCAAGATGCTTTGGAATTTCATAAAATGCCAAATCAGAGTGACGATGTGTAAGCACGTGCCGCCTTCCCTATGGCAAAGCACTATCCCAGCCCCATGGAGAACATCCAGAAACAGAGGACACACTTTATTGCCATCATAGAACTTATATTCTAATTTAGGTAGGTATCATTATCATATGGTATATTAAGTAGCAATATAAGCAGAAAATTGATTAGAAGAAATAATGCAACATTTAGAAATAGCTTCCTGAAACCACTGCAGTAAGGATCCCAAACTCAAATGCCCAGAAGGACCAGTGGGAAACAGAGGCAGCAGGGCACTGTGCCCAATGGAGCTATGCTTTGTCTTCTGCTGACTTGCCACGAGGGAATGAATACAAACCTAGTGTTGCCAGATCTTCTGCTTTTTCAAGAGAAGCCAGAAACCCTGATTTTTATGTGAAATCTCACTATTTTGAAATGTTGGCAACAAATAAAAGAGGGGTAAAAACCACTATGGAGGCCAAATAAAACACAGTGGTAGACTCCATTTGTCCTACTGGCCATCAGTTTTGTAACCTCTCCTCTAGAAGCCCAGAACTGCCTCAACTCATACACAGTAACCCTGGAAGTGGACCCTACAGATATACTAGCACAATTCATACCAAAATTGCAACGAAGCACTAAAATTGAATAGATCTACTTATGTTCATTTAACAGTCATCAAATATTAATGGGAATCCCTACTATATGCCCTGCCTAATATCTGCAAACAACAAAATGATCCATCCTGTTACTTCATCAGTATCACCTCTGCCCCAGCTGAGGTCTCATCTAACCAATTCTACTCAAATAATTCCCAGACGCTTAGCTCTAAGATGACTTGGTAAAGACATCTAGGGCTCTGTTGCCTCTCAGAAGTCAAAACAACAAAAACAAAAACATAAGAAGAGGGGCTAGAGGTATAGCTCACTGTTAGAACACTTACCTAGGATCCACAAAGTCCTGGATTCCATCCCTAGCACCACAAAAAGTAACAAAATACACACACACACACACA
>PVJS01014855.1:0-35000 GCA_004027185.1 Glis glis | reverse complement strand
TCAGAATTTATGTGCAGTGAAGGAAATCCAAATGGAATAACCAACTTAAGTTAGAAAACATTTGATAGCAAAATGAGGTGAATTAAAATAATTACCTAGAAGCCGGGCATGGTGGTGCACGCTTGTAATCCCAGTACTTGGGAGGCGGAGACTGGAGGATCCGGGTTCGCGGCCAGCCTCAGCTACTTAGTGAAGCCCTCCGCAACTTCGTGAGATCCAGTTTCAAAATAAAGTATAAAAAAATAGGGCCGGGGGTGTAGCTCAGAGGTAAAACGCCCCTGGGTTCAATCTCCAGTACCGCAAAAAAAATAATAATAATAATTACCTAGAAGATACACACACACACACACACACATATATATACATATATATAAATTACTATAATTATTCAAATAAGTCATGCCAAATGGGATATAGGATTATCCACATCAAGAACCTAAAGTTGGAAAGTTATATTAAAAATCATTTTGTAGCCGGGCGTGGTGGCGCATGCTTGTAATCCCAGTACTTTGGGAGGCGGAGACCGAAGGATCCGGGTTCACGGCCAGCCTCAGCTCTTTCTCTCTCTCTCTCCGCCTCTCTCTCTCTCTACTTAGTGAGGCCCTCTGCAACTTCTTGAGACCGGGTTTCAAAATAAAAAAGTATAAAAAATAGGGCCAGGGGTGTAGCGCGGAGGTAGAACGCCCCTGGGTTCAATCCCCGGTACCGCAAAAAAAAAAAAAATCATTTTGTTCAGTATCACACCTATACATCAGTATTCTTCCTTAAGTCTTTATTCTACCTTGCAGGTATATCCCCACCTTCAAGTGTCCCTTGATTGTGTGACTGCCTGGATGAAAACAGGGTGAAATAACAATTGCTGACATATTGTCTGAAGCATGCTAATTTACAACCCCCTCCTTTTAATTTTTTTTTTTTTGTAGTACTAGGGATTGAACCCAGGGGCATTCCACCTCCAAGTTACACCTCCAGCCCTATTTTATTTTGAAACAGGGTCTCGCTATATACCTGAGGCTGACTTCGAACCTGTGATCCTCCTGTCTCAGCCTCCCAAGTACTGGGATTACAAGTGTGTACCACCCTAACCTGGCTGACACAAGTTTTGCTAAGTTGCCCAATCAAGCCTTGAACTTGCCATCCTCCTGCCTCAGCCTTCTGAGTCGCTGGGATTGCCCACATGTGCCACCACACTTGGCTCAAATAAAATACTTTTTTTAGAAGGAAAGAAAAAGGAAACCAAATGTACCTACATACACCTATGACATCTTTCAGCTACCTATCAGGCCAGGAGCCTTAACAACAATACTACTGTCTTTCCATTGGGGGGAATTGTGTATTTTTAACTTAGAATAAACAGAACGCATTACTCTTTTTACTCCTTACATATTTTGGTTTTTTTTGTTTGTTTGTTTTGGTTTTGTTTGGTGCTGCAGGTAAACCCAGGGTGTTGCATATACTAAGCACACACCCTTCGACTGAGCTATAACCTCAGTCTTATCTCTCACTCCCTTTATTTATTTATTTATCTATCTATCTATCTATCTATCTATCTATTTTTTGCAATACCGGGGATTGAACCCAGGGGCGTTCTACCTCCGGGCTACACCCCCAGCCCTATTTTTTTTTTATTTTGAAATAGGGTCTCACTAAGTTGCAGAGGCCTTACTAAATAGATGAGGCTGGCCACAAATCCGGATCCTCCAATCTCAGCCTCCCAGGTACTGGGATTACAAGCATGTGCCACCATGCCTGGCTTTCTCACCCCTTTTTATTTTATTTATTTATTTATTTATTGCAGTACTGGGGATTGAACCCAGGGGCATTTTACCTCTGAGCCACATCCCCAGCCCTATTTTTTATTCTTTATTTTGAAACAGGGTCTCCCTAAGTTGCGGAGGGCCTCACTAAGCAACTGAGGCTGGCCGTGAACTGGGATCCTCCAGTCTCAGCCTCCCAAGTACTGGGATTACAAGCGTGCACCACCACGCCCGGCTTTCTTGCCCATTTAAAAAAAAAAACAATTAAAAAAGAAAACCCTTGGGCTGAGGTATACTTCAGTGATAGAGGGCTCACCTAGCATATACAAAGCCCTGGGTTTGATCTGCAGAGCACGCGCGCACACGCGCGCGCGCGCACACACACACACACACACACACACACACACACACAGAGTCAACTGTTTAGAAGTTCTATCACTCCATCCCTAAAATTCTCCAGCGATTCAAAACTCTTCTTAGCATAGTCTGCTTAGCATAGTGCCCAAGCCCTTATGACTTGGCCACTGCCATGTCTACAGCCATCTCCAGTCACCTGGACACCTGTGATAGAGCCATCTAGTTACTCAGCATTATGAAGTACCCCCACTGAAATGTGGCTCTTATTTAGCTAAAAACTTTATATGGCCCAAAAATATAAATATGGGCACTAAATGAAAAGCTAACAATACACTAAAGAAAATAATTGCAACACATGGCAGGCTAATATCCACTAACCCTAATATAAAAGTGCTATATCAATAATACAATGCATTTATACTATAGAAAAATGGTCAAATAATATGAATAGACAGCTACAGAAAAGGACTCAGTAAGCATTTAACACATGATTAAACTCACTACTAAAGAAACTCAAAATAAGATAAGACTTTGGCCAGGCATGGTGGCGCGCGCTTGTAATCCCAGTACTTTGGGAGGCAGAGACTGGAGGATCCGGGTTCGCGGCCAGCCTCAGCGCTCGCTCGCTCTCTCTCTCTCTCTCTCTCTCTCTCCCTCCCTCTCCTTAGTGAGGTGCTCCGCAACTTTGTGAGACCCGGTTTCAAAATAAAGTATAAAAAAAAAATAGGGCCGGGGGCGTAGCGCAGAGGTAGAACGCCCCTGCGTTCAATCCCCCATACCAAAAAAAAAGATATGACTTTCGATTTCTATAATTGGCAAAGACTTATCAAAGGGGGAGGGGGAGGGGGGAAACAAGATGGAATCCCTGATATTCGCAAAGTCCATTCACACACTACTGGAAGCAGTACAAACCAATATGGAAAGTTATTACAATTTTAAATCTGCATTCATATTGACCAGAAAGTTTAATTCTAAGTTTCTATCCTTCAGAAATACTTGTGCAGGCCGGGCGTGGTGGCGCACGCTTGTAATCCCAGTACTTTGGGAGGCGGAGACCAGAGGATCCGGGTTTGCGGCCAGCCTCAGCGCACATGTGCGCGCGCGATCTCTCTCTCTCTCTCTCTCTCCTCTCTCTCCCTCCCTCTCTCTCTCTCTCTCTCTCTCTCTCTCTCTCTCTACCTACCTACCTACCTAGTGAGGCCCTCCGCAACTTCGTGAGACCCGGTTTCAAAAATAAAGCATAAAAAAAAAAATAGGGCCGGGGTGTGACGCGGAGGTAGAATGCCCCTGTGTTCAATCCCCGGTACCGCAAAAAAAAAATACTTGTGCAGGTACTCGTGCAAAGCTGTATTTGAGGATTTGTCTGTGACAATATTTATAAAACACTGGAAACTGCTGAAACATTCAACAGGAGAATAGCCATACTATATACTAAGAAGTCTTTAAAAATGACAACTGATATTGTCAGTTTTAGCTATTAAGTATCTTTTCTTTATTTTTGGTAGTACTAGGGATTGAACCAGAGAGGGGCAGGGGGAAAGTGCTACCTCTGAACTACACCCCTAGCACTGTTTTATTAATTTATTTTTAAATAGGGTCTCCCTAAGTTGCTGAGGCTGGCCTTGAACCTTCAATCCTCCTGTCCCAGCCTCCCAAGTATGGGATTATAGACATGCACCAATGTGCCTGGCCCATTTTAGTGGAAGTTTAATTTTTTGAAGCTGGGAACAGTGGCACATGCCTGTAATCCCAGTACTTGGGAGGCTGAGACAGAAGGATGACACTGTTTCAAAATTTAAACAACAACAAAAAAATGAGCCATGTTTAGTGGCCTATGTCTGTAATCTCAGTACTTGGTAGGCTGAGACTAGAGGATCACAGGTTTGAGGCCAGCCTCAGCAAGTTAGTGAGGTCCCTCAGCAACTTAGCGAGACCCTATTTCAAAATAAAAAATAAAATAGGGCTGGAGGTATAGCTCAGAGGTAGTATACCTCTGAGTTCAACCTCCAGTTTGGTACTGGGTTCAACCTCCAGTACCAAAAACAAAAATTAATTAATTAACTAATTAAAAGGGTTGGGAGTGTAGCTTGAAGGTATAATGCCCCTGGGTTAAATCCCCAGTAGGAAAAAAAAAAGCTTAATTTTTTGAGTAAATACTAAGTTCAAATGGGTCAAAAATTCAAAAGTTACACAATGGTATATTGTGAAATGTTTCTCTCCCATCCACCTCTACCCAGTGCCTAGCTCCCCCACAGGCAACCACACTACATATTACCATTTGTCCTTCAGAAATACTCTATGTACATATAAGCAGTAAGTACATATTTTTCCTTTTCTAAAAAAATCAACTTTTGTGGCCCTTATTTTCTAAATGATGAATTAAGCTCATTTAATATATGAATTTGTGAATGTTAAAAGTATTCTCGATATTAGATTTCCTGTGTTATGTTGGCAGTCTCAAGGAGGTATTTGCAAGCTTCTATCATACCTACATCTTTTTCTAAGTTGTGGGAATTTCAGCTGGGTTCCTGAGGCAGAAAGACTAAACATGGCAATATTTAAGAAACACTAGACATGGTCATCTTATTGTGAAAACTCCTAGTTTATATGTTTATATTAGATGTTATTATGTTTATGTTTGTGTTTATTATGTCAGATTCACAGCATAGTTCATGTTACAAAGTAGGAACTTTAGGACTGCTACTTTATGAATGATATTATGTCGCTATTATTCTCTACTAATTGTTCATGCTTTCACACTTGCTGGCCTCTCTGCCTGGGATACTCATCTGGATGGTGCAAGGCTCCCCCTCTCAGTACCAGATAGTCTTCCTTTATTATCATTTATCACACTACTTGTTCTTTTATGTGTGTTGGGGGGGTAGTGGGATTGAACCCAGGGGCATTGTACCTCCAAACTACACCCCAGCCCTTTTTTAATTTTTTGTTTTGAAACAGGGTCTCACAAGGTTGCTGAGAGTCTTGGTACCTGCTGAAGCTGTCCTCCAACCTGCAATTCTCCAGTCTCAGCCTCCCAAATACTGGGATTACAGGCCTGCGCCACCACACCCGGCTCTTTTGTCTCTTGATTCCCTATGTGCCAGAGCTCCTTGAGGGAAAGGACCATAATTTACAGGATTTTCATATTACAAATCCCTAATATGATGCCTTACAGTACTAGACTTTTACTTAAAAGTGTTAATTTAAGCCGAGCATGGTGGTGCATGCTTATAATCCCAGTACTTGGGAGGCTGAGACAGGAGGATCACAGGTTTGCAGCCAGCCTCAGCAACTTAATGAGACCCTGTTTCAAAATAAAAAAATTTAAAAAGCTGGGGGTATATCTTGGAGGTAGAACGCCCTGGGTTAAATCCCCAGTACAAGGAAGGAAGGGAGGGAGGAAATAATTAAACTAAATTAAATTAAAAATAAAGAATAAATCCTTGGCTTAGAAAGAAATACCAAGCGGTGAAGAACATGTTCCCAACTAGCACTGAACTCTCATCTCCAGCTAGTCCAGCTCACTCAGCTCTGGCTATATCCAATTACTAGCAATTTCCTAAAAACATCACATTCCACACCCTAGTTTTCTCTTGTGCTTTGTCTATTGCTGATACTCTTCTCCTTTCAAAACTCACTTCAACTGCCATTTTCACAGGAAAACTATTCCTGAGGATTGGGATGTAGCTCAATGGTAGAAAGCTTAACTAGCATATTCAGATCTGGAGGGGAGAGGAGGGAAGTTTCCTTCATCCATCAGGTTAATACAGGAGTTTCTCCTGTGTTGACCTTTATCATAAGTTTCACTTGTAGTTGGGTGACTTCTTTGGCTCCCCACTAAAGTTAAGAGATGTGAAGTGGGTATTTTCAACTTTGCATCTCCAGCTTCTTCTGTGGTAGATACTGATATTTGTCGTGTTGCTGAATAAGGAAGGCAGACTCCATTTCTCACTATGTCCCTGTTTGAACATTTGTGGTGGCACACACCTGTAATCCCAGTACTTGTGATGGGGATTGGGCCCACATTGATTGCTAATGGGTGTCAATTGCTGATGGTGAGAACAAGCTCTCATACTCAGGCAGAACAATAAAATCCTTTTCTCTGTCTCTCAGTTGTCAGCCGAGGGCTGCAGCCAAGGTTGACCTTGGTCAGCTAAAAGTTGGCTGTTAGTCCAGCTAAACACTGAATGTTACAGGCACAGACACGTGCAATTAGAAAAGAATTATAAACTTTCACAAGAGCTAAGACTAACATTAAAAGATGAAAAAGCAAGCTATATTAACCCAATATTAATTACTAATAACACAAAATAGTTATAGTCCCAAATCCTCCATACTTTAAAAGATTATATTCCTGTTTCTTTCCTTTATTATAAAACAAGTTTTCAACATAATAAGTAACTTCTAGCAGATAGAAATAAGAAGATGCTGAGAACTCACCAAGGACACAGTGATGTCAGCCCCTGTGAGGATGAACAAAGAAGGCTAACAAGAAGGACTTACATAACAGAGATAACTGACAGAACTGCACCTGCTTTTGGTGGGAAAAGATTATTGGTTAAGCAGGATAAAAAACAAGAGATAATTGATTCTTATAAAAATTGTATATGTTCAAAGGCATCAGTGCCTTACTTTCAAAGCACTCCACTGCGTCACCTCTGGCGTAGTGCTTTGATTACTCTGTCCCCCGTTTCTCTCCGTAATAATAAAACTTTGTTCAAGCTTGCAAAAGTAGTTCTGGCTTTTTCTAAACTAGCTAAAAACAAGAATCCACTGCGTCATTCCAAACGGTATCATCTCGGGAGGCTGAGACAGGAGAATCTCGGGTCTGAAGCCAGCCACAGCAACTTAGCGAGGCCTTCAGCCTGTTTCAAACTAAACAAGACAGGGCTAGGGGTGTAGGTAGCTCAGAGGTAGGTCGCCCCTGGGTTCAATCCCCAGTACCACCACCACCAAAAAAAAAAAAAAAAAAGCAAGCAAGCAAGCAAGCACACACAGGGACTCACTTTACAGACTGTAGAGCCCGGTTCACTGACTGGTGGGACTTAAAAGTGAGGTCAAATAATAAAAATAAAATAATGTGTTAGAGTTAGCCTCTCTTGCTACTACTCAGAAGCTAAACTGGATAAAAGCCTGACTAGAATCCATTGCCCTCACTTTGCAAGAAGACATTTTAAGTCTCCCTGTTTACCAGGCTCCTTCCCTCAACACATAGGCACCAACAAGGCAGGTGACTTGTGCCTAGGAGCCTGGACTCCAGCAGACAACCTCCCAGTTTGATGAATTAGGAGGCCCTGGACTGCAGGAGAAATAGGGCAAGATCCAGAGCCTCTGAGCTACTTCCAAGGGCTAGGCCCGCCTTGCTCAGCATTTCTTGCTCAGCGAGTTCCCAGATCCTCAGGGCTCAGAACTAACGCGGTCACAAACGCCGAAAGAGGCGCATGAGGCGCCGGGGCGGGGTGCGGGACTTTGTTCCAAAAGGTTCTCCTTCCGCACACAGCGCCCGCCCAGGACCCAGATCCCGATCGCTCCCAGTCTTCCCGAGTGGCGACAGCTGCCCCACTGATTTGGGAACCCCGAGTTGACTCGGAATCGCACTGTTTCAGGGATATACCGGCTCCAGCCAGACTTCCGTACAGCCGGTGGAGAAAAGGGCTCCAGAAGGTTCCACGAGCTCAAGAACCCGGCCTTGCGCCCACCCCCACAAGGCCCTTCGGCACAGCCCCTCCCGGCCCGCGCGCCCCCGCGCCGTTGCCCAGGTAACCGCGGGGCGGTGGCAGCGGCCGGAGGGGCGGGACTTCCGGCGAGTGACGCGCCCGGGCTCGGCTACAAAAGACGACGGCTGCGGCGCGCCGGGCGGAACTTTCCAGAACGCTCGGTGAGAGGCGGAGGAGCGGCGGCTGCCCGAGCTGCTCACAGCTACGCGCTCCTTCCCGCTCCCTTACACCGGCCCCAGCCCGCTCACCGGTGAGTTTCAGCCCTTGCGCTTCCCCTAGTGCCCCGGCTGGCGCCATTGACGGGGCCAGGGAGCCGGATGGATCTGCAGTTGGGAGGCGGTTGGCTCCGCGTGGGCCGGAGGGTTGTCGGTTCCTGCATCCATGATTCCACTTTTGGAGGGCTGATGTGGCGTCCCGGCCACCCATCCCCGGGAAGCAGCGAGTGGGTCCGAGACCTTTCCTGAACCTCCCCCACCCAGCCTGAGCTCGCCCAGGACCTGCCGCCATGAGCTCCCCTCCGTGCGCGCCCCCGCGCCCTCCGCCCGCGCTCGCTCCGGGTGGGCTCGTCTGCGCGCACGCGCGGGAGCGGGCTGGGGCGAGGGGCTGCGGGAGGAGCCGGGCGGGCGCAGCGGCTTTCGCTTCTGTCTCCCCTCCTTCTCTTTGTTGAGGGCTGAGCTTTCCCCTCCACCTCTTGGATCCAGAGTGGGAGGTAGAAAGGAAGGAAACCTTAAAGGTCGGTGCCAAGTGCGGGAAGGGGGGACCTAAGGACGTGTAAACTACGCCTGCCAGAAGGGCGAAAGGGGCTCGTGGGGAAGCTGTAAGTGATGTGACAAAAACATGCCTGATGATTATGGGCCAGGGGACATGCTCTCTGGAACCAGTTTCATGAGCTACTCCCTCACCCCGTGTGCCCTAGTGTCTTTTTTTAAGAAGCAGTGTGTGGCGTTTATTAGATGTATCAAAGTGATACGTAGTAACCGATGGACTGTGCCCCCCTTTCGATTACTGCTGTCACCACCTCAGGAGAAGGGGAACCGGAAGAATCCAGATTATAGGACGGAAGCTTTAGTGTGGGAGAGTGGGAACTAGCTGCTAGAAGGCTTTTGAATTCCTTGATGATTATTCGCTTCTTTTAGTCTGTTAGAATTTACAGCTGAATTATTACAGGAATTACTACCTTTTTGTGCAGTTTAGGGAACATGGTGTTCTTTTTTTTCTTCTTCTTCCTCCTTTTGTTGTGCTGGGAATTGAACCCAGGGGCATTTTACCTCCGAGCTATACCCCCAGCCCTATTTTATTTTTTATTTGGAAACATGGTCTCACTGAGTTGCAGAGGGCCTTGCTAAATTGCTGAGGCTGTTCTTGAACCTGCTATCCTCCTGTCTCAGCTTCACCGGTACTGGGATTACAGGTGTATGCCACCATGCATGGCTAGGTGGTGTTCTTAAAATCAGATTTGGCAAAGAACAGATTGCTCTGCCCAAGCTCTGACTTTACTAATTAAAAACTACCAGTTGGGAGCCGGTTAATACTGCATTTCCTTATTTCAGGCTGTAGAAAATGGTGAAAGAAACCACTTACTATGATGTTTTGGGAGTCAAACCCAATGCCACCCAGGAAGAATTGAAAAAGGCTTATAGGAAACTGGCTTTGAAGTACCACCCTGATAAGAATCCAAATGAAGGAGAAAAGGCAAGTACTATACTCTTAAATATATCTGAATAGTTCTTTGCCTTGTGTACATTGTTTCTATTATTGTCTGAAATTGGGTGTGTCTAATGTAGCAGCTCTGTTTAGTAACTTGTTTTTTTAAAAATGAAATTCATTCTTTTTTATCAAACAGTTTAAACAGATTTCTCAAGCTTATGAAGTTCTCTCTGATGCCAAGAAAAGGGAATTATATGACAAAGGAGGAGAACAGGCAATTAAGGAGGGTGGAGCAGGTGGTGGTTTTGGCTCCCCCATGGACATCTTCGATATGTTTTTTGGAGGAGGAGGAAGGATGCAGAGAGAAAGGAGAGGTAAGAAAAATCTAGACTGCATGCAGCAAATTAAAAGCAACTGCTGGTCAAAGCAAATTTTTGAGATTTCACCCACTTTAAATGTTTGTATAATGTTGCAGACAGCATAAACTGGGTCTGTTTGATATATGGTGTCATTTTTAAAATGAGATTCAGTGTAACTAAAAATAGCTAAGCAAATCAAGTGGTAACAAATGAATGCTTCCAAAGCCCTTGGACATATCCAATTCCATAGGTTACCAAACATTAATTAAAGGAACAAAGTATAGCATCATATTTTTAAAGCCCTTTTAAAAATCTTCTTGAGTCCCCTGGCCCTGGAACTACAATGGCCTTTTTCAGTCAGGTGAGTTAACGTTCAGAAACCTAAAATTTCCCAAGCTTATATAGCAAGTGAGCAATAGAACCAAGACTGAAAACACAGGCTCATTGCCTTCAAATAGCCCACTATTAAATCTTCATTGAGTTTTATTATCTCAGAATACATATATTTTATATTTAGCAGAAAGGTGGTCTATAGGCTGTACAAATACTGTTCATAGGATTACAGTGTTCCAGTCAAGTCAGTCTCACTTTGTTCCCAGTATGGTTTATACAAAGGTCAATGAGTAGACCCAGTTTTAGAACTATTAGGCAAGTGATTAAATTTCACTTTGAGCTTTTAAGAAATTCAGGAAGAGGCTGGGCGTGGTGGCACACGCTTGTAATCCCAGTACTTTGGGAGGTGGAGACCAGAGGATCCGGGTTCGCGACCAGCCTCAGCTCTCTCGCTCTCTCTCCCTGTCTCTGTCTCTGTCTCTCTCCTTAGTGAGGCCCTCCGCAACTTCGTGAGACCCGGTTTCAAAATAAAGTATAAAAAATAGGGCCGGGGGTGTAGCGCGGAGGTAGAATGCCCCTGCGTTCAATCCCTGGTACCGCAAAAAAAAAAAGAAGAAATTCAGGAAGACTTTGGAAATTATTTATCTACCCCTTCCCCCAAAGTCTTCCAGGAGAGAATTGTTTATATTTTTAAGTTTACTAAAAAGAAAATCAGCAGTCCAAATCACTTGTTTAGCAAGTCATTAGGATGATTTGTCCTACAGAAAAGTAGTAGCAGTTTTTCATTTATCTTTTTTTTTTTTCTTATACAGAGGATTGAACCCAGGGGTGTTCTACCTCTGAGCTACAACCCCAGCCCTATTTTATTTTGTTTTGTTTTGTTTTATTTTATTTTATTTTATTTTTGGCGGTACTGGGGATTGAACCCAGGGGCATTTTACCTCCAAGCTACACCCCCAGCCCTATTTTTTATTCTTTATTTTAAAACAGGGTCTCCCTAAGTTGTGGAGGGCCTCACTAAGTAGCTGAGGCTGGCCGTGAACCTGGATCCTCCGGTCTCAGCCTCCCAAGTACTGGGATTACAAGCATGTACCACCACGCTCGGCTCTTAATTTTATTTTGAAAAAAAGTCTTGCTAAGTTGCTGGGATGGCTTCAAATTTTCAATACTCAATTACAGGCGTGCTTCACTCCCAGCTTCATTTACCTTTTTCAAAATAAAGAATTGACCTAAAATTTGTCACTGGCATACTCCTATGTAGTTTAGGTCAGTAAGGTTTTTTGTTGTTGTTCGTGGGGTTTTGTGGGGTGTTTTTTTTGTTTGTTTTTTGTTTTGTGGAACTGGGGATTGAACCCAGGTGCATTCTACCTCTGAGCTACACCCCCGGCCCTACTTTTTTTTTTTTTTTTGCGGTACCAGAGATTGAACGCAGGGGCGTTCTACCTCCGCGCTATACCCCCGGCCCTATTTTTTTATGCTTTATTTTTGAAACCGGGTCTCACGAAGTTGCGGAGGGCCTCACTAGGTGGAGAGAGGTGAGAGAGAGAGAGATCGCGCGCGTGCACATGCACGCTGAGGTTGGCCACGAACCCGGATCCTCCAGTCTCCGCCTCCCAAAGTACTGGGATTACAAGCGTGCGCCACCACGCCCAGCCCAGCCCTACTTTTTTATTCTTTATTTTGAAATGGTCTCACTAAATTGTGGAGGGCCTCACTAAGTAGCTGAGGTTAGCCACGAACCGGGATTCTCCAGTCTCGGCCTCTCAAGTACTGGGGTTACAAGCTTGCGCCACCACACCCGGCTTTTATTCTTTTTTTTTTTTTTTTTTTTTTTTTTTTTTTTTTTTTTGGCGGTACCGGGGATTGAACCCAGAGGCGTTCTACCTCCGCGCTACACCCCCGGCCCTATTTTTTATACTTTATTTTGAAACCGGGTCTCACGAAGTTGCGGAGGGCCTCACTAAGGAGAGAGAGAGAGAGCGAGCGCGCGCGCGCTGAGGCTGGCCGCGAACCCGGATCCTCCGGTCTCTGCCTCCCAAAGTACTGGGATTACAAGCGTGCGCCACCACGCCCAGCTTATTCTTTATTTTGAAACAGGGTCTCACTAAGTTGTGGTGGCCTTCACTAAGTAACTAAGGCTGGCTGCGAACCTGTGATCCTACTGTCTCAGCCTCCCAGGTGGGATTACAAGCATGCACCACTACACCCGGCCAGTGAGGTTATTTTTTTTCAAAGTGTACTTGAATCAAACTACAGAAGCTTATTTTTCCTTTCGTACATGCTATATAAAATTAACAGTGAGCTGGACGCAGTGGCACATGCCTATAATCCTATCTACTTCGAAGGCTAAGACACAGGAGAAGCATGAGTTTGAAAGGAGCCTGTACAACTTAGCAATACCCTCAAAATAAAAATAGAAGAGCTGGGGATGTATCTTGGGTAGAATACTCCTGGATTCAATCCCGGGTGTGCAAGAAAAAAAGTTAACTGTGAGAAGGGCAGCATTCAGTATGCCCAACTATATAGTCTACTTGTGATACAGAACCCAAAGGGCCAGAAAGATATAGTAGTTGGTACTTCACACTTCATTTAGAAAATAAAAATGTAGCTGGGCATGGTGGCACATGCTTGTAATCCCAGTACTTGGGAGGCTGAGACAGGAGGATTGCAGGTTCAGTGCCAGCCTCAGCAACTTAGTGAGGCTCTCAGCAACTTAGCGAGACCCTGTTTCCAAATAAAAAAATAAAATATGGCTGGAGGTGTAGCCTGGAGGTAGAAGGCCCCTGGGTTCCATCCCAAGTACCACAAAAAAAATTTTTTTTTAAATGTTCATTTAGGCATGTTGTACAGAAAGAAGTTTGAAGACTTCTTGTGTGTGTGTGTGTGTGTGTGTGTGTGTGTGTGTGTGTGTTGGGGGTTGAACCCAGAACCCAGGGACATTCTACCTCTGAGCTACACTCCCAGCCCTATTTTATTTCTTATTTTGAAATAGGGACCCACTAAGTTGCTGAGGCTGGCCCTGAACCTGCAATCCTCCTGTCTCAGCCTCCCAAGTACTGGGATTACAAGTGTGCGCCACCACGCCCGTCTTGAGGACATTTTTTCATTTAGGCATAAGGCAATACTGGTTTTTCTGTGTGGTTGATAAAGTCCTTGTAGAAGGATCATTAGCTAGGAACTTATTAACTAGCCATTGTGAAGGGTTTCATTTCTATAGTCTGTCCTTAAGTAATCTCAAACTTCCTGTTCTAATAATAGTGAGGTATGGTGCTCCTTTGTAGCCACTGACCACATGTGAGTCATTAAATTTAATTTTGCCAGGTATGGTGGCGCATGCCTCTTAATCCCCGTACTTGGGAGGCTAAGACAAGAGGATCACAAGTTCAAGACCAGCCTCGGCAACTTAGACTCTGAGCATCCTAGCAAGACCCTATTTCAAAAACAAGAAAATAAAAAGGGCTGAGGGTATAGCTTGGAGGTAGAACACCCCTGGGTTCAATCTCCAGTACCACAAAATATATAAGGTTGGATTAATTTAAGGAAAAATACAGGGGAGGGAATGGGGGTGGGAATTGAGGGATGGCTAATTGACCGTGTGCATGTACACTTCTACCACCCTGAAACCCATCAAGATGTATGATTACAATGCACCAATAAATAGATACAGTTCTTTTGTTGCCACTACACTTTAGTTGTCACTACACTTATATAATATGCCCAATGTGTGACTAGTGGCTGCTATATTCTATAAATAAAACATTTCCATCACTCCAGAAAGTTCTGTTGGGCAATGCCAACAAATTAAAAGATGAGAGGGGGGGAAATCATCCTTTAATGTAATCAGCACAAGCTTAGAAGTAAATGGACTATTCTACTGAATCAGGAAGAAGTAGGAATTGATATTTCATTGGTGTGTCAATACTGGCTTCCCCAGCCAGTCTTGATTAGTAGGAATTTACTGTGCTAAAGATGTTCAGATGAAGTAATTGGCTATGTTGCTTAATGCCATACTAAGTGAAAGAGCATTGAAGAATACATTGGGACAGAAATGTGTGTTTAGATTATTTATTGCAAAATGTGCCTAGTTATATAATTGATTTTGTGGGTAATATTTTTGATTGTCATACTTCTGAGATGGCCATATCCTTAAGCAGATTACTTATTCTCTGATCCAATCTGCCTCATTTCTAATTACAGTTTGAGGATCATATGTGATAATATAGTAAACATTCTATGTGAGTAGGTGCTCAACAGATGGACCCTGTGAGGCTCATCTTTCATTATCCTTCACCATTTTTATAGTGCCTTCAGCATAAATAACTGCATCTTAGATGGATTTTTATGAGCAGTGTTTTGTTCTAGGTAAAAATGTTGTACATCAGCTCTCGGTAACCTTAGAAGATTTATATAATGGTGCAACAAGAAAACTGGCTCTGCAAAAGAATGTGATTTGTGACAAATGTGAAGGTACGGTCTTTTAATATCTTTTATGTAACTGAAAATGGAGCTGAAGACTTCCTGAATAGTTAAAGCTAAAGAGATGTGCACTACCTAAATCTTGCAATGCAAGTATAAAAAAACCCAGCTGAACCTCTACCACCTAAAGAAAGATTAGCAAAATAGCACCTTCGTGTGTTTCAAATTAGCTCAAACTAATTTGTTTCTTTTAAATTAATATAAGTTACTTGTTGGAAATAATGGTATCTGCTAGAATAAAACTACTAAAATTACCTTCTTTCATAAATGAATTGGTTCTAAGAATTGTGCTGTAGGAGCATGTGTTTGTTTAATATCAGAATTCTGAAATGGCTTCTTAACAAAGTCTGAGTTGTGCATTCTTAGGGCAGCAGTCCATAAGACTTTGAAATACTAAGAGTATATTATCTAGGAACTAACTAAAACATTCATTATTGAATTCTTTTAAACTCTTCAGGCCGAGGTGGTAAGAAAGGAGCAGTAGAGTGCTGTCCCAACTGCCGAGGTACTGGAATGCAGATAAGAATTCATCAGATAGGACCCGGAATGGTTCAGCAAATTCAGTCTGTGTGCATGGAGTGCCAGGGCCATGGGGAACGGATCAGTCCTAAAGATAGATGTAAAAGCTGCAATGGAAGGAAGATAGTTCGAGAGAAGAAGATTCTAGAAGTTCATATTGACAAAGGTAAGTTCTAGTCCACTTCCCTGGTTGAGGTCTTAAGTGCCTTAACAAGTTTATTAGTATTACTATTAGAATTTTTTTTTTTTTTTTTTTTTTTGGCAGTACTGGGGATTGAACCTAGGGGCATTCTACCAAGCTACACTCAAGCTACACCCCAGACCTATTTTATTTCTTATTTGGAAACAGGGTCTCACTAGGTTGCTAAGAGCCTCACTAAATTACTGAGGCTGTCCTCAACCTGCGATCCTCCTGTCTCAGCCTTCCAAGTACTAGGATTAAAAGTATGCACCACCATACCCAGCTCTACTATTAGGATTTTTATAAAGCACTGTGCTTAATTAGATTTTATGTATGATCCTGAATTATTTTAACATAATAATCATGCTCTAAATGATAGAATAATGTTCCATCAAATTTAATTTTACTGTTAAACCATAGTTCTTCTTTTTTTTTTTTTTTTTGCAGTACCTGGGATTGAACCCAGGGGCGTTCTACCTCCAAGCTATATACCCCCGGCCCTATTTTTTATACTTTATTTTGAAACAAGTAGCTGAGGCTGGCCGCGCACCCAGATCCTCCAGTCTCAGCCTCCCAAGTACTGGGATTACAAGCATGCGCCACCACGCCCAGCTTATAAACATGTTTAAATATACTTATTCATCCACTTTTTTAATTGTCTCTTCTGCCCATTATTGTAGTAAATGCTCTACGCCCCCCCATTTGGGGGGGGGAATATCTCACTATGTTGCCCAGCAACCCTTGGGCTTAAGCCATCCACCACTTCTGTCTCTCCTGCATAGCTGGGGCATACTACAGCTGTGTACTACTACACCTGGCCAGATGTTCTGTTTCTAGTTGATTTGTAAGAACTTTCAGGATATAGATAACCATATAACTTTTTTTCTTTTCATACTCTTAGGATTTCATCATTTTCTTGATTTTGTCAATTTATTAAAGTCTTTAAATATATTACAGTAATGCATATTCATTATAGAAATGTGTATAACCCCATAGAAAAATTTGTCTAATTCTATGAAATAATAAATACGATAATCTTTCACACTTTATATTAATAAAAGAAAGATACTATACTGTACATACTAAACTGGAACTGATAATATCATTTTTACATATTAATACATATATTTACATTAATTTGAGTGGCTGTAGTATTAAAATTGGCGTTCTGTATCCATGGATTCTGTCTCTGCACATTCAGCCAACCTTGTTGAAAATACTTGGCACACGCTTTTTTTTTCTTGTCATTATTCCTTAAACAATATAGTATAACAACTATTTACATAGCATTTATGTTATAACAGGTATTACAAATAACCTAGAGATGATTTAAAGTATGTTGGAAGACATGCATAGGTTATATGCAAATACTACATTATTTCATAATGTAAGAAACTTCTGCATCCTCAGATTTTGGTACTTGGTGCAGCTCTTGGGACTAATACCCTGCTGAAATTCAGGGATTACTGTTGTACCATGTGATCATGATACTGCCCTCACCCCTTCAGTGCCATATATCAAGAAGTTACACAAGTTTATTTTTATAAATTTGATTTATAAATCAGTTAAATAGGTTTATAATTTGAGTTTTCCCCTCCAGTAAGATGTCTCCTCTTACCCACAACAGTATATACTTAGCATTGTTTGCAAATGAAGCCACTTATGCTGGGCTCTTTACATAAATTGGGAACAACCAAGAAAACCTAGCTCATTAACAAGACAGTTATTTTAGCCAGGCATGATGGCACACACCTATAATCTGAGTACTTGAGGGGCCGACAGGAGGATCATAGGTTCCAGGCCAGCCTTAGCAAGACCCTATTTCAAAACAAAAAGTAAAAAGGGTTGGGGAAGCTTGGAAGTAGAATGCCCCTGGGTTCAATCCCCAATACAAAAAAAAAATTATTTTGCTTCATACATAATTTAAAGACAGACTTAAATCTTATCAGTGTATGGTACTGACTGGTGTTTTAAATCCATACCTGAGGTATTTGTGGAGTAATGGATGTAGTTCACTTTTGCTTCAAAATAATGTGAGGGAACATGTAGCTGGAAGTATAATTCATAAACTATCAATCATAAGTTAATCACTGAATCTAGATTGATGGATATATAGAAATCCATTGTACTAATTACTACATTTATATGGATTTAATATTTTTCATACTAATGTAAAACTTGCTTGTGTTCAGTGACCTCAGTGATCATTGGTTCAGGAAATAATCAGGAGATACTGCTGCAGTGTAATCTGCAAACACAAGGTTTTCTTACGTAAGTGAGAGAGATGTTGCTCAAGCCCTTCCTGAACCCCAGAGTATGTGGGGTAGAGAGAGATAGGAAAAACCTGGAGGGGTTCTCAGTAAAAAAACATACTGATCTTTTAAAAGTGAAAGATGCTCCTCCATGTATTTTTTATATTGACCACAAGGGAATTCCAGCACTAACCAACCCCCCCCCCTTTAATAGTTTATGGGGGGTTGCAATGCTGAGGAGGGGTCAAACCCAGGGCCTTGTGCATGTTGATCAAGTGCTCTACCACTAAGCTACACCCCCAGTCCCAATATTACAGATTTTTAAATATTTGTAATGTATATATAGTTTTCCTATTATACAAATACAATAGTGAGAAGAAAGTTAATTTACTGCTATTAGGGTTAATGTAAGTAATTCGAAACTGATTCTTTTGTAATACAATGGAAATAGTTAACATTTATTGGTTCTAATGTGTATCAGTCACTCATTTGGTGCAAGAATAGACATTTTTGTTTAATCCTCACAACTTCTCTAATGAGATAGGTGTCTCTGTGGGAAAGTTGAGCCTGGAATATTACGCAACTTGCTTCCCCAGGGTAATCCAGCTAGTAAATAGCAGCTCTGAGATTTGAAGCCTTGTCTGTTTGCTTCTAGAGTTTGTATTCTCTACTATGTGATAGCTTGAACTAATAGTAGAGTTCATTATTTCTGTGATATTTTGCATCCACAAGGGCTTTAGCATTTAATTTTTTGTGTATGCACATCTGTGTCTTAGATTTTGAAATTCTTACCTCGGTGTTGGATATTCAGTAAGAGTACAAATTAATCTTTTGTTTTTAGGCATGAAAGATGGCCAGAAGATAACATTCCATGGTGAAGGAGACCAAGAGCCAGGACTGGAGCCAGGAGATATTATCATTGTGTTAGATCAAAAGGACCATGCTGTTTTTACTCGGTAAAGACTTTAAATCAACCCCTTAAATTGCCATTGTGTCTATTTGGTTGTTTTTGTTTTAATTTAAATGAGCTTTTCGTTACTCCTTGAATATTATTTCTGGAAATACCTAGGGAAGTATAGTAGGAGAGTTAGGCTGTGTGTAATTGTCTTGTAAAAGTTCATTAACCATGTTTCTTTCAGGCATTAAAGAGGCTAAAAACAAATAGAATCACCTCTTGACTTTTTGTCTCAAGAGTAAATTGTTACCTAATCTGAAATTTGAAAGGTGTGTGCAATTAGTGTTGTGTTGTTTTGGGTGGGTGGGTGGGTGTGGGTGTGTGGTGTTTGATTGAACCCAGGGGCATTCTACCTCTGAGCTACATCCACAGCCTTTTTTTTTTTTTTTTTTTTTTGGGAAACAGGGTCTCACATAGTTGCTGAGAGCCTCACTAAGTTGCTGAAGCTGGCTTCAAACCTGTGATATTCAGCCTCCCAAGTACTAGGCTTACAAGCATGCACTACCACACCTAGCTATTTTATTTATTTCGAAACAGGGTCTCACTAAGTTAACACACGCTGGCCTTGGGCTTGGTATCCTCCTGTCTCAGCCTCCCAAGTGTTGGGATTACAGGCATGTGCTACCATGCCCAACTAGAAGATGTTTTGTATGAGCACAAATGGGTAGCAGATGACTGGAGGGAAACATCCTAAGACAAGATTTTGCCCTGAGTGTTTGTATAAATAGTTGAAGTTAAATGCCATGAAGTTTTCACCAATTTTCAGTCCTGAATCAGTGACACATTTAGTTGCTTTTAAGTGTGAAGATATAAAGCCATCTCAATAAGAAACTAAAATTGGGACTTAATATTGAGCATATATAAATTCAGGTCTACTGCTATGAAATACTTAATACTGAGTTTATAATGGACTTAAAATGAAGCACAAGAAAGTTGAATGGTAAACAGTGAATGTTAAATATATCCACGGCCAATTTCACAACATGTAACTAGAAGCAGAACCGGTGACAACATCTTGAAAGAGCTGGTTTAGAATTGTAGTGGGATATTTTACAAATGTCTCAAATAATGAGAAGTGGTGGCACGCGCCTGTAATCCCAGTATTTGGGAGACTGAGATGAGGATCACATGTTCGAGGTCAGACTCAGCAACTTAAGAGACTGATCAAAATTAAAAGGGGGCGGCTGGTGTACACTGTAGTTCAGAGGTCTCCTGTATTCAATCCCCAGTACCAAAAAATACTAATGAGAAATGCTGTCAAGCTGGGGATTATGATGTTATCATTTGTGGTGAATCTCACGTTTTCCTGTACAGTGTTATGCCCCTTTAAATGTTTTATTAATATTGGTTGGAAAAGAAGTCTAAGCATGAGGGAAAATGGACTATTAAATGTAAAAGATTGTGTTCTCACAATTTACTAGACACTGTATTGAATATTTCATATACGTCAATAAGGAAATTCTTACTATGCCTTGAAATTGGTTATCTATTACTTAATTTCACAGAGCTTAAGTCTGTGAACCTAGGACCCAGCCCAGGTCCTTTACAATTTACACTATAATGTCCTCTATCCCTGATGAGTGTTTGCTTTCTTAATCTTGAGTTCCTCCCCCCACCCAAGAAACCAGATTTTTAATTAATGAATGAATAATTCAAGTATATTAAGTGGTACAGGTTGCCTAGCATGTTTAGAAAGGTTTTTTGATACTTTTAGAGTGGGGAAAGAAGGGTATCTGGAAACACAGCCTTGTTAAAGAAGAAAATGGAATTGCCTGCCATGATACTTCTAATCATTGGTGATTTCAGAGGTGTAAATATGTGCCACATTTGTATTGATACAGACGAGGAGAAGACCTTTTCATGTGTATGGACATACAGTTGGTTGAAGCATTGTGTGGCTTCCAAAAGCCAATATCTACTCTTGATAACCGAACCATAGTCATCACCTCTCATCCAGGTATGGTAACTAGTTGAGCTTCTCTTTCTATTCTAGTGACTTACTTGTCTCCTTTTTTTCTTTTTTCTTTTTTTCTTTTTTCTTTTTTTTTTGTGGTACCGGGGATTGAACCCGGGAGCATTCTACCTCCAACCTACACCCTCAGCCCTATTTTTAAATTCTTTATTTTGAAACAGGGTCTCACTAAGTTGCCGAGGGCCTAAGTAGCTGAGGCTAGCTGTGAACCCAGATCCTCCTGTCTCAGGCTCCCAAGTACTGGGATTGATTACAAGCGTGCGCCACCACGCCCAGCTTTCCTTGTCTCCTGATAACTAAGAAGTATAGGCACTAAGAGAACACTGGTGTTTTTCCTTCCTCAGTTACATATCCTTCTCTGGGCTAAGATGAAGTCTTGGCTCTGGGCAGCCCTTGGAAAATCCATAAATGGAAGGTACCAGGATTGTTTTGCCACATAAATTGTCAATTAGCTAGGATAGTTCCTTTGTTCTTTGTTTTCCTTGCCATGTAGAAATGAAACCCTACTAAGAACTTCACTTCAATGTTTTTAGGTCAGATTGTCAAGCATGGAGATATAAAGTGTGTGCTAAATGAAGGTATGCCAATTTATCGTAGACCATATGAAAAGGGTCGCCTAATCATCGAGTTTAAGGTAAGCTGTAAAATACTCAAGGATATTTGAGAATGGCTAGCTTACTAAAATACCTAGTACAGAATTACATTTTCTGAGTGCCGAGCAATCTGTTATATTCCCCCTTGTCCAGGAAGAAATACATTGATCTCTAATACTAGTTTTGAGTATTGCTTATAGTAAGTTGGGGATGGGTCTTTGTATCAAAATAGGCTAGGAGAGGGGTACGTGGCATGTAGGTTTTAATGAAAGGCTATAACTGGGGCTGAGTGTGTGCCTTAGTGGTAGAATAGTTGCCTGGCATAAACGAACCCCTGCCAAAAGGGGGTGGGGAGTGTTACAACTAGCATCTTGAAGTTCATCAGAAGAATTTGTAGCTAATGCTGATTTCTTGGGAAAATACTGTAATGCTTGGTTTAATAGGATGATTCTCATAAAAGCATTTTTCCCATCTTAAATTGGCTTCTCACCCGCAGTTAAAACATAGGTGTCTTTGACTAAGGAAGGGATAATCTTTTTGAGTCAGAACAGTTTTGTTTAAATTGTCTCAAGCTGGGCGTGGTGGCGCACGCTGGTAATCCCAGTAGTTGGGAGGTTGAGACCAGAGGATCCGGGTTCACGGCCAGCCTTAGCTACTTAGTGAGGCCCTGTTTCAAAATAAAGAATAAAAAATACGGCTGGGAGTGTAGCTCGGAAGTAGAATGCCCCTGGGTTCAATCCCCAGTACCGGGAAAAAACAAATAAGTAAATAAATAAATAGTCTCTTAAGAAGGATTAAACTGGTGATAGGTTCTTGTTTTTGTTTTTGTTGTTGGTGTTTTGGGGTTTTTTTTGTTGTTTTTTGCTACTCTTGGGAGGCTGAGGTGCAGGAGTCATAAGTTCAAGGCCAGCCTAGGCAATTTAGTGAAACCCTGTCTCAAAATAAAATTTCTTTTAAAAGGTCTGGGAATGTAAGTCAGTAATGGAGCACTTGCCTAGCATGCATGAGGCCCTGGGTTTGATCCCCAGTACAGGGGAGGGGGCTGATTTTTAATCTTGGTTTTTATTTATTTTATCTGGTGCTGGGGATTGAACCTCAGGGGCATTCTACCTCTGAGCTACACCTCCAGCCCTTTTTATTTTTTGTTTTGAAACAGGTTGCTGAGAGTCTCACTAAGTTGCTAAGGCTGGCCTTGGAACCTGCAATCCTCCTGTCTTGGCCTCCCAAGTACTGGGATGACAGGTGCACCCCACTGAGCCTAGCTAGTCATAATTTTTCAATTGTAGTTCAGTGTTAAGCACTGTGTCTTTTAGAATGTGTATTCTAACCTGGGATTGGTTTATTTGCTCAAAGATTATGTAGTTAGTTGCCTGTGTGTTTCAGGGGAAAAATGGATCCAGGATACTTTAAGGAGCTAATGATGAAATCAAATTTAACAGTGGAAATTTCTTTCCATAGGTAAACTTTCCTGAAAATGGCTTTCTCTCTCCTGATAAACTCTCTTTGCTGGAAAAACTCCTACCTGAGAGGAAGGAAGTAGAAGAAACTGATGAGATGGATCAAGTAGAACTGGTGGACTTTGATCCAAATCAGGAAAGACGGCGCCATTATAACGGAGAAGCTTATGAGGATGATGAACATCATCCCAGAGGTGGTGTTCAGTGTCAGACCTCTTAATGGGGCCAGTGAATAACACTCACTGCAGGCATTTTATATGCAGTAGTGAATGAGTGAAGGACTATAATCATAATATGCTCACTACTTGCTATTGTTTTTGTTTTAATATTCAATTATAGTAGTGTTTTAAAAGTTAAATGAAGAATAAACACAAATATAAAAGCTCTGACTTTGCCCTGTATGTATGATCACCTCAGTGTGCAAGATGAAGTTTAATACCTGTAAAAACTACTTTAAAATGAATTTCCCCTAGCATCTGTTAGACCATACCTTGTAATTGATTTCAGCTGTGTACATGGACAAGCTTAGATTGAAATCCTAGGTATATGTGTTGATTTCAGTGTATGGCCCTTTATTGTTAAGCTGTGGAATTAAAACTAACTGGCAATCAGAAAAAAAAAATTGTAGAGAAGTGTTGGTCTAATTATTTGTATTGTGTGGGACACATTGTGACGCCTCTGCATTCTGTTGCCTCTATTACTTGAAGGTGGCATAATATATAATTTAGCCTGTGGTATCCATGATAGAAATAACTTTCTAACGAAGGGTTTATCATAATATGCTGCTTCTTAAGGGCTTGCACGTGTACATTTGCATTCCCTTCTGCTGTGCCATCTTTAAAAACAAAAAATATATATAATATGTATATATATATGAACTATGTTGACCAGTCGTGGTTGCATTCTTTTTCCCTCCTACTTGGACCACAGTAAACCCTTGAGTAATGATTTCCAGAGTTGGATAACTTAGAAATTAAAGTGAAGAAATTTATACATGGAGAAGTAATTTGCATGTATAATATAGGAAGGTGTTCCTTAGATATGTTACAGGCTTACTTTAAACCCTGACTTATGCTCCAAAGTACCTGTTATTAGATGTTGGTAGTATAGCAAACATGGCTTTAATTGTATGTTTAAAAGTCATCATATGTTCACATGCTTAAATCTGGGTATCAGAATTTAAGCAATTGAAATGTATAAATGTCTCCTTAATATACTGATTACAAAGCATCTCCAGTGTGTCACTACAGGCTTTTTTTTTCTCATCAAAGCATTGGCTTTCAATTAAGATAAATTGTACTTAGTTAAAATTTGTAACTGGGCCGGGCGTGGTGGCGCACGCTTATAATCCCAGTACTTTGGGAGGCGGAGACCAGAGGATCCGGGTTTGCAGCCAGCCTCAGCGGCGCGCGCGCTCTCTCTCTCTCTCTCTCTCTCTCTTTACTTAGTGAGGCCCTCTGCAACCTCGTGAGACCTGGTTTCAAAATAAAGTATAAAAAATTAGGGCCGGGGGTATAGCGCGGAGGTAGAATACCCCTGGGTTCAATCCCCGGTACCGCAAAAAAAAAAAATTGTAACTGAACTGTAATTAAATGTTTAATAATAAACATGGGTGGGGAGTGAAAGGCATGTGAATCAAGAAAAGTTTTTGAAGCCCAAAAACTTGGCAACCACTAGGGTTGAGAGCACAAGAGAGCATTGGGCCTGTGTATAGTCTGTTTCATAGAGAACATTTGCATTAAAAAGAAATTAGTGTAAACAGTTTGATGCAGGTTCTCAGCCTTTGCTACAATTGGAATTAACCTACAAACTGATCAAGTCCCACCATCAAGGGATTTTGGTGCAACTGGGTCATATGTAGCCTAAGCACAGAGATGACTGTATAGCTGAGGCAGAAAACCATTAACAAGGATACCGCCACCATAGATCCTCAAATTTAATGACCTACTGCCCTCAGCACCTGCCTGGCACTTCCAGCACCCCCCCCCCAATTTCACCTGAGCCAACGACTACTATGAAGTCTTCCCCAGTATCCTCCCCTCCCCTGGAGGTGATATCACCAACTTTGGAAATCTATGATATATTCATTCTTCAGGTAGTTACTACTACTAGGAGAAACTGCTATGGGAGGTCAAATAACGGCAAGCCTTGTTATTGCAAGTTTTAAGTAAACAGGCCAGGAGAATTTCCCAATTTGGACACACTACTTCATAGCTTTTCCCCTGAAATACATGGAAATAAAGCTCTAGAAGAATGCTAGCAAGCTGCAAAACACAAAAGTGCTGTTCTTGCCCAGCATGATGCTGCATGCCTGTAGTCCTGATACTTGGGAGGATGAGACAGGCCTTGGCAATTTAGGGAGACATGGTTTCAAAGTAAAAAATAAAATAGGGCTGGGGGTGTAGCTCAGAGGTAGAATGCCTCTGGGTTCAACCTCCAGTACAAAAGAAATCATTTATTTTTGAACCCAGAGGCATTCTCTCAATGACTTCACCCCCAGCCCTCTATTTTTTGAAATAGGTCTTGCTAAGTGGCTGAGACTGGCCTTGACCCTGCAAACCTGTCTCAGCCTTCCAAGTACTGGTATTTACAAGCCTGTGCCACTAAGGCCTGGTTATTCTTGCACCTTTATCATTTAAAGTTGGTTAATTTCAGCAGTCTTTGGAGACTGATAGCAAGAATTAAAACTACTTTATGAGGAAACTCCCCTCTAGTCTCCTCTTTCCCGTCCTCCCCCCACTAGGGACTGAACCACAGGTGTTCTACCTCCAAGCCACACTCCCAGCTCTATTTTATTTTTTGTTTTGAAAAGCTACTGAGACTGGCCTAGAACCTGTGATCCTCCTGTCTCAGCCTCCCAGGTATTGGGTTTACAGGCATGCGGCCGCCATGCCCAACTACCTTGTAGTCTTCTGACTCAACGTACTTGCTAGGTCCTACCAGTTTAATTCTGTAGGTAGGTTTGGGGTAAGACCTGAGATTTTTGAGGTGAGGGGGTCGAACTGGGGATTGAACCCAGGGATGTTCTACCTCTGAGCTACATCCCCAGCCCTTATTTTTTATTCTGAAACAGGGTCTCCCTAAATTGCTGAGGCTGGTCTCAAACATGATCATCCTGTCTCAGCCTCCCAAGTACTGGGATTACAGGCACGGGCAACTGCACCTGGCTTAGGCAATGGGTTTTGATAAAGTGGAAAACAGCTTGGTATCACCACCAAAACTGGCACCGCCAATGCAGCTGGTAAGCTCCTCTGCTGGGCTGGACCACACCAGACTCAAGTATGGCTCACCCTCTACCTCATGCCCACTGGAAGCAGGGGCACTGGAGAATGAGCCACATGTGGGTCCACACACAGCCATGCAACGGCCCAGGACAATACAGCTGGGCAATGCCAGGTCTGCACACCTTCAGCCCCCAAGGGACAGCCCCAAAGAGCTTTCAGAAGAAAAGCCAGGCACAAGGTAATGAGAGTGTGTGCTTGTTTTTGAAAAAATAAAACTGTTCAGGTTTATGTGAAATGAAGTTGAAAGATTAATAAAGTTTACCTGGGAGAGACAGAAAATTCATTTTAAATGTTGCATTTGCGTGATAGCATTATTTTACTGGCAAAAAAAAAAAAATTAAGGGCTTACCATCCACGCCTCTGGTCTCCCAAGACACTAGCAATTTGTCCAGCACTTGCCTGGCTGCTGTGGCACACTGCTCCCTGGAAAGGTTCCCTCTGCTTACTAAGGGGCCAAACTCCTTTACTTCCACCTCCTCCTGGTTCTTTTTTTATGGTCACCACCTCCAGGAAGCCTTTCCTAACCTAATCAGGTTGGATTACCTGTCCCTCCTCTCACTACCAAAAAAGCAATTCCAAGCTTTTCTCTCATTACATTATTTTAATAATTCCTTTTTGTGTGTGTGTGTGGTATTGGGGATTAAACCCAGGGGCATTTCACCTCTGAGCTACACCCTCAGCCCTATTTTTTGTTCTTTATTTTGAAACAGGGTCTCACTAAGTTTCAGAGGGCCTCATTAAGTAGCTGAGGCTGGCTGCAACCTCAATCCTCTGGTCTCAGCCTCCCAAGTACTGGGATTACAAGCATGCGCCACCACACCCAGCTTAATTATTCCTTTTACCTACCTCTTCTTCCCTACTGTAAGGCAGAAACTGATCTTTCTGAACCATCCTCAGCACTTGGTGCTAAGAACAGAAGTGTTCCCTAGAAGTTCCTGGAAGGAATAACCAAAAGCGTTCTGACTAGATTATGGGGTTTTTGTTGTTTTGTTGTTATTTAGTGGTGGTGGTTGGTTTTGGTGGTACTGGGGATTGACCCAGAGATATACCTCCAAACTCAGGCCCCCCCCCTTTTTTGGTGGCACCTCTGAGCTACACCCCTAGCCCTATTTTTTATACTTTTTTTTTTCCGGGAACTGGGGATGGAACCCAGGGGTATTCTACCTCTGAGCTACACCCTCAGCCCTACTTTTTATTCTTTATTTTGAAACAGGGTCTCACTAAGTTGTGGAGGGCCTCACTAAGTAGCTGAGGCTGGCCGCGAACCCAGATCCTCCAGTCTCAGCCTCCCAAGTACTGGGATTACAAGCGTGCGCCACCATGCCCGGCTGGGGCCTCACAAGTTGCTGAGGCTGGCTGTGAATCTGAGATCCTCCTGTCTCAGCCTCCCAAGTACTAGGATTACAAACATGCGCTACCATGTCCAGCTCCTTTTTATCTTTTGAGACAAGGTTTCACTAAGTTGTGGAGGCTGGCCTCCAACTTACAATCCTCCTGGCTCAGCCTCCCAAGTTGTTGGGATTTCTGGTGTGCACCACCTCACCCAGCTCACTTTTTTGAAATAGTGCCAAACACAGTACCTTCATACATCAAAAGTGCTCTGTAGTTCTTCAGCTGAAAAGTAAAAGACACATCCATGTGCAAAAAAATACTTTCTAGAGTTTGGTTGACTTTTGGCTGGGCACAGTGACACAAGTCTGTGATCCCAGTATTTGAAAGGCTAAGACAGGAGGATCACAGGTTTAAGGCCAGTCTCAGCAACTTAGTGAGACCCTATTTCAAAATAAAAATCAAAAATAGGGAGCTGGGTGTGGTAGCGTGTGTGTGGTATGTGTGCGCGCGTGTGTGCGCGCGTGTGTGTGGTATACTGGAGGTGGAACCCAGGGCCTTCTACCTCCAGGTATAACCCCAACCCCTTTATTTTTTATTTGGTAACAGAGTCTTGCTAAATTGCTAAGTCTAAGTTGCCGACTTCGAACCTGCGATCCTCCTGTCTCAGCCTCCCAAGTACTGGGATTACAGGCATCTGCCACCATGCCCAGCTATAATTCCAGTACTTGAGAGGCTGTGACAGGAGGATTGCAGGTTCGCAACCAGCCTCGTCAACTTAGGCCCTCGGCAACTTAGTGAGACCCTGTTTCCAAATAAAAGATTAAAATAGGGCTGGGGGTATAGTTCAGAGGTAAAATGCCCCTAGCTTCCATCCTCAGTATCACCAAAAAAAAAAAAAAAACCCTAAGAGGTGCTGGGGGTGAGCAGGGCGTGGTGGCACACACTTGTAATCTCAGTACTTGGAGGCTAAGACCAAAGGATCCAGGTTTGCGGCCAACCTCAGCTACTTAGTGAGGCCTCTGCAACTTAGTGAGACCCTGTTTCAAAATAAAGAATAAAAAGTAGGGCTGGGGGTGTAGCTCTGAGGTAGAATGCCCCTGGGTTCAATCCCCAGTACCGCCAAAAAAAAAAAAGAAGTGCTGGGGGTGTAGCTCAGAAGTAGAATATCCCTGGTTTCAATCCCCAGTACTAAAAATTATGCATAAAATAGGGCTGCGGGGTCTAGCTCAAAGGTAGAATGCCGCCAGGTGTGGTGGTGCACACTTGTAATCCCAGTAATTTGGGAGGCTGAGTCAGGAGGATTGCAGGTTCGAGGATAACCTCAACAAATAGTGAAATTTTCATCAACCTAGCGAGACCCTGTTTCAAAATAAAAATAAAATAGGGCTGGGGATGTAGCTCGGAGGTAGAATGCCCCTGTGTTCAATGCCACACATACACACCCACACACAAAAAAGGTAGAATGCCCCTGGATTTTATCCCTGTACCAGAAAAAACAAGCAAACAAAAAAACAGAAGCATGCTTTCAATACCATGCCTTCCTCCACATACAAAAAAGAAAAACTAATAACTCTGAATTTTCATAACTGATCCTTGCACTAGTTCCACCCAGAAAATGGAGACAGTATTTCCTGGAGTTGGCCTGAACGTGTGAGAAGGATCAGCTCACAATGAGCGAAACACTGATGAGGGCAGTGAAATGAGATCCTGCATCACCTAGCCTTTCTCATGTCCATCTCTCCTACTATCCCAGGAATTTACTTCCTGCTGGAGTTGAGATTCAGTAATTTCCTCCAGCCCCCTGACATTTGGCTCTAAGTAAATATGTTAAGTAGATGTAGATGAGCACTTATTTACAAAGTCTCCAGAAAGGTGTAAAGTTTATTAACATCTTAAAAAAAACCAACAGAACATAGCTACTGAATATGGGATAGTTACTTATTTACAAGTTTTAGGATAGGAGGCACATTTTAATCAGCATTTCAAATAATCAAAGGAGTACATTTTTTCTTCTAGAAATACCATTATTTCACTTTCCAGATAGAAGATTAATGAAAACATTAAGTGACTGCCCCAGTTAGAAGCAGATAAACAAATACCTTAAAAATATCTTTTAAAAAGGGTAACTGCTACTTAAACATGAATTTTCAAGAAATTATTCTTGTGGCTAATTCAATTTGCTTAGAAAAGCCTGCCAAAAAAAACAAGAGAGCAACACATGAATATGTCTTCATTTAAGTACATGCTGTCAAGCGAGTTTATAAAAAAGAAAAGCTGAATTAGGGTTTCCAGAGCTTTAGGAGTCCATCTTCACTGTAGGTAGCAATCAGGTTCTGATGAGGGTGATGTGCAATACCAATCACATCCTTCTCGTGAACCTGGAACACGTAAAGCACAAAGTCAGGTGTACAGGTCTATAACAAATTGCTCTAAAGAGGTTTCCAGAGCTGAGTGGGACACAAGATCTTGAGAGGCCACACATTGTAAATGGCACAGCTAGAAGAAAGAGGAGGACTATCTGACTTACATACCATTGTGACTAATAAGAAAATCTTTTACATTAAGCCACTGAGATTTGAGGACTGTTTGTTACAGCAGCTGGCTGTACTGACTTTAATATCTTTGTACTGATTTTAATATCACAGAGCTACAAGTTTCAAAAGCATCCTAACCAACTTGATTTACAAGTAATGTGCCTTCAAAAGGACATGGAGAAAAGTACCTATATCTGTACCTCTCCACCCCCCACAAGGAAGATCGGACTAATACAGCTGGCTCTACAGTTATGTACCCTTCCTTCTCTGCTTTGTATTTATCTATTCTATCCACCTGACGTACAGAGGGGTCATTGAAGGATGGCTTCACCTGATAAAGGAGGCAACTTCATACAATTATTTAAAGACCCTTAATTTTACTTCATGGTAAATGCCTCCATTATTTTTCTTTTCTTTTTTGTGGTACTGGGGATTGAACCCATTCTACCTCCAAGCTACACCCCCAGCCTTATATTATTTTTTATTTTGAAACAAGGTCTCACTACATTGCTGAGGGCCTCATTAAGTTGCTGAGGATGTCCTCGAACCTGCGATTCTTCTGTCTCAGCCTCCCAAGTAGTGGGATCACAGGTGTGCACCACCACACCTGGCTTCCATTACATTTTTTTTTTTTTTGCAGAATTGGGAATTGAACCCAGGGGCACTCTACCTCCAAGCTACACCCCCAGCCTTATTTTTTTATTCTTTATTTTATTTTATTTTTTGCGGTACTGGGGATTGAACCCAGGGGTGTTCTACCTCTGTGCTACACCCCCGGCCCTATTTTTTATACTTTATTTTGAAACCGGGTCTCACGAAGTTGCAGAGGGCCTCACTAAGTAGAGAGAGAGAGAGAGAGAGAGAGAGAGAGAGGGAAAGAGGGAGAGAGGGAGAGAGCTGAGGCTGGCCACGAACCCGGATCCTCCGGTCTCTGCCTCCCAAAGTACTGGGATTACAAGCGTGCGCCACCACGCCCAGCTTATTCTTTATTTTGAAACAGGGTCTCACTAAGTTGCGGAGGGCCTCACTTAAGTAGCTGAGGTTGGCCATGAACCTGCGATCCTCCTGTCTCAGCCTCCCAAGCACTGGGATTACAAGTGTGTGCCACCATGCCTGGCCATTACATTTTTTTATACTGAGGTTCACACTGATAGCAGTCAGTCTTGGAAAAGGTGCATACTTCAGAGTTCGGAAAGACAATCATTACCATAATTTCTTTAGATGACCTTAGTAATACTCACTGTCAAAGTTCTCTCCAGTTTGCCAGTAACTGTGCTGAAACAGTAGAGCACGAAGTCCTCTCCCACACAGTAGATCCATTCACCACGGGGAGAGAGGGCACAGCAAACAAAGTCACCACCTTCTCTTTTACCAGAACTGAAGCTTCTGACAATCTAGAGACACCACACCCCAAGATAACAACAACAAAAAACTTCAGATTAACATCACTTCATCCATGGACAGCATTTTTTTTTTCTTTGCGGTACTGAGGATTAAAACCAGGGGCATTCTACCTCCGAGCTACACCCCCAGCCCTATTTTTATTCTTTATTTTGAAACAGGATCTCACTGAGTTGCAGAGGGCCTCACTAAATAGCTGAGGCTGGCCACGAACCTGCAATCCTCCTATCTCAGCCTCCCAAGTACTGGGATTACAAGTGTGCCATCACGCCTGGCCATGCACAGCATTTTAAGCAATTTTAAAATGACTTTTTTTTTAAACAGTACTAGGGGCTGGGCCTGGTGGCGCACGCTTGTAATCCCAGCACTTTGGGAGGCGGAGACCGGAGGATCCAGGTTTGCGGCCAGCCTCAGCTCTCTCTCACTCTCTCCCTGTCTCTCTCTACTTAGTGAGGCCCTCTGCAACTTCGTGAGACCCGGTTTCAAAATAAAGTATAAAAAATAGGGCCAGGGGTGTGGCGCGGAGGTAGAATGCCCCTGGGTTCAATCCCCGGTACCGCAAAAAAAAAAAAAAGGTACTAGGGATTGAACACAGGGGCACGCTACTATTGAGCTATAGCTTTGCTGGGCAGGGTGGTGCATACCTATAATCCCAGTACTTAGGAGGCTGAGTCAGGAAGACCACAGGTTCAAGGCCCGCCCACAGAAACTGAGCAAGACCCTGTTTTAAAATAAAAAATAAAGCCAGGTGTGGTGGCACATGCCTGCAATTCCAGTATTTGGGAAGGCTGAGACAGGAAGATCACAGGTTCGGGGCCAGCCTCACCCACTTAGCGAGGCTCTCAGCAACTTAGCAAGACCCTGTTTCCAAATAAAAAATAAAATAGGGCTGGGGATAGAGCTTGGAGGTAGAATGCCCCTGGGTTCAATCCCCAGTACCACAAAAAATAAAAATTAAAATTAAAAATTAAAAAAAAATAAAGCTGGGTGTGGTGGGACATGCCTATAATCTTGAGAGGCTGAGACATGAGGATCACATTCAAGGCCAGTCTCAGCAAAGTAGCAAGACCCTCAGCAACTTAGCAAGACCCTGTTTCAAATTAAAAAATAAAAAAGGCTGTAGCTTGGAGGTAGCGTACCCCTAGGGTTTAATCTCCAGTACCACAAAAAAAAAGGCTAAAATGTTATATATTATATGATTTTACCTATGTACTATTCTCAAAGTTACAAGATTATAATAATGGAAAACAAATTAGTGGTTGCCAGGGGCTAGGGTTTGAAATTACGCAAAACCATTTACATTAGTGCCAAAAACACAAAATGAAATAGGTATAAATCTAACAAAATATGCACATGATGTACAATAAGAGGAAAACTATAAAACTTAATATGAAAAATATCAAAGAATTAAACTGAGAGATATTCCATGTTTGTGGATAGGAAGACTCAATATGATCAAGATAACTTCCCAACTTTATAGCTTTAATGCAATCCCAATTAAAATTCCAGCAAGTTATTTTGTAGATATTAAAAAATTTGATTCTAAAATTGTTTTTGTTTTGGTACTGGGGATTGAACCCAGGGTATTCTACCCCTGAGCTATACCCCCAGCCCTACTTTCTACTTTTTATTTTCAAACAGGGTCTTGCTAAGTTGCTGAGGGTCTTGTTAAGTTTCTGAGGCTGGCCTTGAACCTACAATCCTCTTGTCTCAGCTTCCCATGTACTGGGATTACAGGCATGCACCACCATGCCCAGTTAATTCTAAAGTTTATAAGGAAGAGTCAAAAGACCCAGAATAGCCAACTCAAAATTGAGCCAACTCAAAAAGGAAGAAGACAAAGTTGGAGGACTACTACTACCCAACTTCAAGACCTATTGTAAAGCTACAGTAATTGAGATGGTGTGATAATGGTAACAGAATAGATAAATAAATCAATGGAACAGAACAGAGTCAAATCTATTAGTCAAATCTTTCACAAAGGAGCAAAAGCAATACAATAGAGAAAAGATGGCTTTTCAACAAGTGGTGCCTGAACAAGTAATCCCAGTATTTGGGAGGCTGAGACAGGAGGATCACAGGTTTGTGGACAGCCCCAGCAAGCTAGCAAGGCCCTCAGCAACATAGTGATACCGTTTCAAAATAAAAAATAAATAGGGCTGAGGGTATAGCTCAGAGGTAGAATGCCCTGGTTTTAATCCCCAGTCTCTCACACACTCACAAAAAAACAAAGAAACAAACAAAAGAAACCTATGAATTTAGACACAGACCTTATATTCTTCACAAAAAATAACTCAAAAATTTTGGGGTTTTTTTTTGGTACTGGGAATTGAACTCAGGGGCAGTCGACCTCCAAGTTACACCCCCAGCTCTTTTTAATTTTTATTTTGCAAAAGGGTCTCGCTAAGTTGCCGATGCTGGCTGGCCTTGAAACTGTGATCCTCCTGTGTCAGCCTCCCAAGTACTGGGATTACAGGCGAGGGCCACCATGCCCAGCAAAAAGTAATCTTGATGTTCCTAATACCCCCCCGTGCTACTTCCCAGTTCATAAAAGTGAGGTTCCTTGGTAACCTTGCATACGTCCTAACTGCAAATGCACATCATGAGGACATTGTTGCCTTTCTCTTCATAGTCTTCCACTTTAGCTTGTGTGGTAGCTACTGGAGATGGCTTGCGTTGGTAATCTATACCACACTGTATCTCCCTAATAAAGACAAAGGTTTTTTGTTTTATTTTTGGTACTGGGGATTGTACCCAGGGGTGTTCTTCCTCCAAACTACTATAACTCTAGCCTTTTTATTTCTTATTTTGAAACAGGATCTAAGTTGCTGAGGACCTTGCTACGTTGCTGAGGCTGACTGCGCGAACCTTTGATCCTCCTAGGTTGTTATCTTAAAATCTTCAGTGAGGGTATAAATGAGGCTTAAGGAAAAATTGGGGCTTCGTTTACCCAAATAATGAAAAAGAAAGAGCCTATAAGAGGGAAAAGGAGATAACTTTTGAAATGTTAAAGAGATGTTCTGCAGAACTATCGTTTAACTAAGTATCACAGTTTACAGAGTGGCAAACCCTTATTTGATTACAAGGAGAGCCAGGACCAGGTTCTGTGCAAAGGTAATTTTTTTTTTATTGTCGCATTGTAATCATACATCTTGATAGGTTTCAGGGTGATAGAAGTGTACATGCACACATCGGTAATTTCTGAGCACTCACCTGTCCCTGCATGTTCATGATGACCACTGTGTTTGATCTGTTGCACACCACAAAGTGTTCAGGGTTTTTAGGAAGCAGGATTACACTATTGACAGTAATGTCTGTCCCTGCAGTGCTGCCCAGGGATTTGAAGGTATTTGAACATTCTGTTGTCTTCATATTCCAGATCTACCACACAAAAAATTTAAAGCGTAAGTATTTTTTTTTATTCTTTATTTTGAAACAGGGTCTCACTAAGTTGGGGAGGGCCTCACTAAGTAGCTGAGGCTGGCAGTGAACCCAGATCCTCTTGTGTCAGCCTCCCAAGTACTGGGATTACAAGCATGTGCCACCACACCCGGCTAAGCATAAGTATTTTTGAATGCAAGAATTTCTGAAGTTCTATGGCTTAAAAATTAGAAATTAGGTTACTAAAAAAGAGTAAAGTTCTGCCGGGCATGGTGGCGCATGCTTGTAATCCCAGTACTTTGGGAGGCGGAGACCGGAGGATCCGGGTTCGCGGCCAGCCTCAGCTCTCTCTCTCTCTCTCTCTCTCCTTAGTGAGGCCCTCCGCAACTTCGTGAGACCTGGTTTCAAAATAAAGTATAAAAAATAGGGCCGGGGGCGTAGCGCGGAGGTAGAACGTCCCTGCGTTCAATCCCTGGTACTGAAAAAAAAAAAA
>PVJS01014854.1:0-39734 GCA_004027185.1 Glis glis | reverse complement strand
TATGCCCCCGGCCCTATTTTTTATACTTTATTTTGAAACTGGGTCTCACGAAGTTGCGGAGGGCCTCGCTAAGGAGAGAGAGAGAGAGAGAGAGGGAAAGAGAGAGAGAGAACAAGAGAGCTGAGGCTGGCCGCGAACCCGGATCCTCTGGTCTCTGCCTCCCAAAGTACTGGGATTACAAGCGTGCGCCAACACGCCCGGCTGGTTCTCAATTTTTAAAAATTGATTAGGACTATTAATTTCCTCCTATTGACCCCACATTTAGGAAGATTTTCTCCATCACTAACTGTGGCATTCTAAGTAATAAGTTTCCCCATTTTCACTCAGTATAGATATAGATCATACCTTCTCAGTGGGAGCAAAGATTGGTTCTTCTAGAACTGGTGAAAGCATCTTCCTCTTTTTTTACATATAAAACACAGACAAGAAACTCAAAAAATCCAATGTCAAAAAGAAAACACCACGAATAGCCAGATTTTAAAAATAGGCAATAGACCTAAGTCAACATTTCTCAAAATGAGACACACAAATGGCCAATAGGTACATGGAAAAATGCTCAGCGTCACTAATCTCAGGGAAATACAAATGAAAACCACAAGGAGATATCACCTCAGTCCAATAGGAATGGCTGTAACTAATGATGCAAAAGATAAGCACTGGCCAGGATGTGGAGAAAAGGGAACATACTCACACTGTTGGGAATGTAAATTAGTATCCATCAACTGAGTAGATAAGGAAAATGTGGTACATATACACCATGGGAGACTACTCAGCCATAAAATAAGGTGAAATGTTATTTGTGACAACCTGGATGGGATTGGAAATCATTGTGTTAAGTGAAATAAGCCAGGCACAGAAAGACAAACACTGTATGATCTCATATGTAGAAGCTAAAAGATCTCATAGAAGTTGAGAATAGAATGGTGGTTACCAGAGGCTGGGGAGAGCAAGGGGGAAGGAATGGATGGAGAAAGGCTGATCAATGGGTGCTAAATTACAATTAAATAGGAACAAGCAGTTCTGGTGTGCTATTCAGTATGATGACTATAGGAAACAATTATGTACTGTATATTTTTAAAAGCTAGAAGAAAAGATTCTGAAAGTTTTCATCACAGAAAATGCTACTAGTTTGAGGAGATAGATGTGTCTAACTCAATTTAAACATTATACTATGTATACATATTTTAGAACATTATCTGGTACCTCATTAATATATATAATTTTATGTTTTTATGTATTATCAGTTAAAACAATAAACTAAAAATTAAGTAGCTGGGCATGGTGGCACATGTCTGTAATCCCAGTACATGGGAGGCTGAGACTGGAGGATCTCAGGTTTAAGGACAGCCTCAGCTGGGCATGGTGGTAGACACTTGTAATTCCAGTACTTGGGAGGCTGAGACCAGAAGACCCAGGTTTGCAGCCAGCCTCAGCTACTTAGTGAGGCCCTCCGCAACTTAGTGAGACCCTGTTTCAAAATAAAGAATTAAAAAAATAGGGCTGGGGGTGTAGCTTGAAGGTAGAATGCCCCTGGGTTCAATCCCCAGTACCACAAAAAATAATAAAGAAAGAAGAGAGAGAGAGAGAGAGAGGGAGAGAGAGAGAGAGAGGGGAAAGGAAGGAAGGAAGGAAGGAAGGAAGGAAGGAAGGAAGAAAAGAAAGAAAGAAAGAAAGAAAGAAAGAAAGAAAGAAAGAAAGAAAGAAAGAGAAAGAAAGAAAGAAAGAAAGAAAAAGAAAGGAAGGACAGCCTCAGCAATTTAGAGAGACTCTCAGCAACCTAGGGAGACTATTTTAAAACAAAAAATACAAAAAGGGCTGGGGGTTTAGCTTGGAGGTAGAATGCCCCTGGGTTCAATCCCCAGGATCACACACACAAATAATTTAATAAAGCACAGATATATATGTATATAATATGATATATATGATATGCATATATACATATCACATACAAACCCAGAGTACATAGCTATGATACTAAAATTTTATGGGGACCATTACAGAAAATAAAAGTCTAAACAGACTTCTTAGGGAGAAAATGAGGAGAAAAGGTAATGATACACTTATATAAATGACTTCCAGATCAAACTTTTGCTCAATATGAGTTTACCAGTATTGTTGAGATGAGTTGGCATTTCAATCAAAAGCAAACAAATCATCTCTCAGCTTGTGGGAAAACATAATTGGTCAACAGTGAGCAACCTGCCTGCCAGTAGTGGTAGGAAGGAGACCCATTGGCAGGCTACTGCAACAGTCCAAGAAAGAAGTGGTAGACTTAGCAACTTAGTGAGACCCTATTTTAAAAATAAAAATAAAAAGGGCTGAGGGTGTAGCTAGAGGTAGAACACCCCTGGATTCAATCCCTAGTCCCATTAAAATAAAAAGTGGTGGTAACTAGACTAGGAAGTTCCAATTTTGGATATATTTGAAAATATGCTATTTTGAAAAATGCAAAGCAGTTCAAAACTGCCATAATAAAAGATTCCAAGTTGGGAAATACAGTATTATCCCAAATTTCTAAGTCTTATTATGGGGTATCTTTGCCTGTTTCTGTACAAGTTCAAAAATTTTTTTTTTCTTTTCCTGGCCTGAAAATTCTTTAGGCTGACAGAAAAAACTAATCGGCCAATCTCACATTTTCCTTCCTAGGAAAATTTTGTTTGTAACTGGACCACATTTCTATTTGGACAAGGAGTGGCCCTTAGACAAAGAGCAGCTTTGTATATTTTGTTACATGAATGTCCTTTATCTTTGAAAGCTTCAACAACATTTTCCCAATTGCAAATGGTCTAGGTTGATAGAACCTGTGGTATTAGGTAGCTTTTAAAGTGCATTTGTATTTGCAGAGCTCAAAAAGTACACAATGAACATTAATGAGTCTTCCTGTGCAATTTTTAGCTTACTCTTGGCATTGATCAACTGTTATGCTTAGTGTAGTGAAACTTTCTTCCAGATAAAACCTGATTTTGGCCCTGGACTCTGTTTTTCCAATGGCTATTAATCAATTTTGCAAGCTGCCTCAATTTTTTTTTTTTTTGGAGATAGGCTGTCATAAATAAGTAAAATAATCATTGGCTTATCCAGGAAGGGGAGAAGTACAAGCCAGCATACGTGCAAGGCCGCATGACAACTGTGCAGATGGGAAAGACTGATTCTTCCCAGTGGCTACAGGGGTCACACACAGCTTGCCTTCCACCCTCTTCTCTGGTGTAACAAAGGCTGTAAGCAGCGGGTGATCCAGGGGTCTACTATGAAAACAGTTCATCTCCTGAGAGGTGAGTTGTTATTTAACTTCAGCAATGACTTGAGATCATAGGTTAGAGTTTACCTAGAGTGTTTGCTTAGTGAGCCTGTATGTTTCACAAAGAATATGATTTATAGGGGAAAATATTAACAAAGCCTTTTAAACAGAGACTTGAATTAGTTTCCTTGTTGGAGTGCAAATAAATTATATTGCTGAGCAATGTGTATGTAAACATATGTCGAGGAGATATTTGTATTTTATAATAAAGATATTGTTTGTTATGCTTTTGTGTGTTCAAAATATGTACTTAAAGTCCCTTAAAAAGGAAAAATTGGCTTATCTTCCCCTCCCCCCTTTTTGTACTGGGGATTGAACCTAGGGTCATTCTACCCTCAGCCCCTGTTATTTTTTATTTTAAAACAGGGTCTCCCTAAGTTGATAAAGCTGGCCTCAAACTTGTGATCCTCCTGCCTCAACCACCCAAGTATTGGGATTACAGGCATGTGCCATCTTACCTGGCAAAATGTAATTTATCTTACACTTCATTTATAGATAAAAAAAAATAGAGGATGGGCATGAGATTGAGAAAGGTCATAAAATGTGTAATGATTGCAGGGTGATATGGTGCATGCCTGTAATCTCAGTACTTGGGAGGCTGAGACAGGAGGATCACAGGTTGGAGGCCAGCCTCAGCAATGTAGCAAGACTGTCAGCAACTTAGAGAGACCTTATTTCAAAACAAAGAATAAAATAGGGCTGGGGGTGCAGCTCAGAGGTAGAATACCCCTGGGTTCAATCCCCAGAAACACACACACACACACAGAGTATAATGATTTATGGACCAGAAGAAGAAAGCTAAGACCAAACCCACATTAACAGTAGTATACCCAGCAAGCCATAAGAGATTTGGGAGTGTAGGGACTGGAGATTTGGAGACCTGATTATTCGTGGAAATCTAAACACACTTGGACACAGGCTGCTGAAGGAGCTCATGAAAACAAGCTAGCAAGATAGTTGCTTCTTGGACAATAAGAACTGAGCTGGATGTCATTATGCTTATGATCTTTAGGTAAGAGCACGAAGAAAAGGTCTGAAGGAAGCAGAAATAACCCAAGATTCTGGTATATTCCTGTTACGGCAAATAAAAACAGAAGACAAGACATTTTTTGGCCACAAAAACGACAAATCCCTAAATCTTAAGTGTTATGTGAATGTGTATTTCATAATAACTATATAAATCACGTGTGAGGTTTTAAGTGGAATAGTCCTAGAATGGATGGCAGGTAACTGTTCTATCCATGAATGAAGACTTTGATTTGAAAGCAACCACCATAATGTTGTTAGGTAGGTAATATTGTTAGCTTATAGACTGGGTGGAGATAATACACAGGTGGGTGGTCAATTTAAAAGAAGTAGGTTGTTATGAGACCAGATAGATAAAAAGAGAAACAAGAGAGAGAAAACATGCAGTTTGACCCCAGGGCAATTACAATATCATTAGCATTATGGGTTTGACCCACCTTGGGCATACCAGGGGAATTATGGGAAGAAGCATACCCAAAGCAGCTGAAGTTATATAACCCTGTTTATCAATCAAAGCTTTCAGGGTGATGGAGACATAAAAGCAGGGAGAACCCGGGTATGGTGGTTCAGGACTGGAATCCCAGTACTTGGTTGAGTCAGGAGGATCACAGGTTGGAAACCAGCCTCAGCAACTTAGTGAAACCCTCAGCAACTTAGCAAGATCCTGTTTCAAAACAAAAATGTAAAAATAAAAATAGGGCTGGGGAAGTAACTCAGAGGTAGAATGCCCCTGGGTTCAATCATTAGTACTGTAAATAAATAAGGAAAGTATGGGGGTTGTATCTCAGAAGCAGAGTGTCCCTAGGTTCAATCCCCAGTACCAAAAGGAAAAAAAAAAAAGCAGAGAGACACCTGAGGTGCAGGGTCTCCATCTCAGGATGCCCACTCTCATCTCTTGAGAGGGTATCCCCCCTCTTTCTTGATGCTAAAAAAAAAATCCCTTGCCTTTACTTGCACAATACTATGTATTAGGTCTCTATTGAATTTTCTCATTCCAGAACTCAAGAATGAGGACCCTCGGCCAGCCTGTAACGATGTGCCACATATATTTTAACAATGTCTGTCAGTTGTAATTTAAGAATTTCACAAGAACAGGTTAATAAGTCATTAAACCATCTCATAGTTCAGATTGGGTCTTTAAAAGTGTTTTTCAAAATCTAAATAAAAAGCCTTTTACAAAACAGCATGTGGGTGGTTAAAAACAAAATAATAAAGCCCAAATAGTCATATTTTTGAAGACTTCTGAGAGCTAAAGGCTTCTTTGAAGATTTCTAACACCAAAACTTCCAGGGTCTTGTGAATCCAGCTATGTTCTATGCAGACCAAGGCCTGCAGCCCATCTACAATATTTGAAAACTTAAATAGAAGTTCTCATTAAATTTTCAGGTATAAAGATCAACAAATACAATAAAAGCAATTTTAAAGTCAGCAAGGCCCTGTGTATGCTTAGGGGTCTTCTTTTTAACTCTTGCTCTTAAGAAAATCTCCATAAGTATCTGTGGTTGTTTTATATCCTTATATGGAAAAAGAATGTATTTTGCCAGAGAAAAACAAAAATAATGAACTGGCCTTATGGCTAATTTCTCATTTTTCTTCCTTAGCAAGACCTTAAGCCAAGAATATTCGATGAAATAATGTCCCAGTTCTAGTGAAAGTTGCTAGAATTGGAACACTGCAGAGGAAACAGATATTTCATTTTGAGTCCACATCGTATAACATTCCAGGCTGCCTCCTTTCCACTGATACCTGGTCACTACCTTTCTTTCTGAGTGAGGAAGTGAACGAAGCAGTTGGAGAATGATGATGCATTGTGTCATTTATAGATTTGGTGGCTGTCCCAGGGTTAAATGAGAGAAATGTTTTTGAAAAATGCATGCTGAAGTGTTTAGGCTTGATGGTTGACCTGACTACAATGTGCTCAGATGGTCCAGTAAAAAGACCAAAACTAAAACCAAAACACAGAATAGAGAGAGTGGGAGAGAATGATGTGTTGTATAATGTTAATGATCGGGTGAAGAAATAAGGAAGTCCTTTGTATTATTCTTGCAACTTTCTGAAGGTTTGAAATTGCTTCAAAATAAAAAGTTGAATAAAGCTGGGCATGGTTGTGCACGTTTGTAATCTCAGTACTTGGGAGGCTGAGACAGGAAGATCGCAGGTTCGCGGCCAGCCTCAGCTACTTAGTGAGGCCCTCCGCAACTTAGTGAGACCCTGTTTCAAAATAAAGAATAAAACCGGGCGTGGTGGCGCATGCTTGTAATCCCAGTACTTTGGGAGGCGGAGACCGGAGTATCCAGGTTCGCAGCCAGCCTCAGCTCTTTCTCTCTCTCTCTCCCCGTCTGTCTGTCTGTCTGTCTGTCTCTCTCTACTTAGTGAGGCCCTCTGCAACTTCGTGAGACCCGGTTTCAAAATAAAGTATATAAAAAAAAAAATAGGGCCGGGGGTGTAGCATGGAGGTAGAACGCCCCTGGGTTCAACCCCTGGTACTGCAAAAAAGAAAAGAAAAGAAAAGAAAAGAAAAGAAAGAAAGAAAGAAAGAAAGAAAGAAAGAAAGAAAGAAGAAAGAAAGAAAAAGAAAAAAAGTTTGGGCTGGGGGTGGATCTCAGAGGTAGAAGCCCCTGGGTTCAATCCCCAGTACTACACACAAACAAAAAGTGGAATAAGTAAAAAAAGGGACACAATTTAAAGAACCTCTAACTAGCCAAATTTTGGTCTATTTGAAGTTCAAAAATATGATTGCAGTCAATTGTAACCTAACGAATAAATAAGAATGAGTTGACATGATACAACAAAGAAGGAAGGAAAGAAGGAAGCAAATAGGTGACCACCATCAGATGCTATTATGTCAGCATCTTACTTTGAGGGTTTTTTTTAGTGAAAACATTAAGCACTTACCCTGTGCTTTTGAATGGAATTATAGTCATCACCAGTTGCTAAGTGAAAGAAAATGTTTCAGAAGAATGATGGCTAATACATGTTGAAAAAATGATAGAATAAAATCACCACTTATCAACTACAAATGAAATAATTTGCAAGGATCATCAATGCATGCTGAAAAAGTGTGTGTGTTTGTAAATACTTAGAAAGATAAGCAATGGTGGTAAATTGGTAAGGATAGTCAGGTATATTCTGTATTACTCTTAATTTTTTGTATGTTAGAAAACATATAAACATACAAAAACTTCTCCAATCCTAGTGTTACTCCATGTCTGACTGGAGTATAGAGACAGTCCTAACCAGGAAATAATCCATCCCATCAGTTGTTAAAAGACCTTGGCATATTTATTAATTTGCTACCCCTTCCATCATAAAAATATACATTATCAGAGGGGATTTTCTGTTGGCTGCTAAATTTAACCAAGTTTAGAACTGCAAGATGCTTTGTTTCATATGTGTCCAGAAAAATTCGTGAAATAAGGAAAAGTAGCACAGGAGGCTCTCCCCCACATCCCCCAGGGGATGGGTACTACTTGGTACAACACAGAGAAACAGGCTGATTGATATTCTGCAACCAAAACCTAAACATCCAGCTGCACTTATGACTTAAGGTCATAATTTCTTAGAGTTGAATTATTCACAAATTATGACTTAGAGTTGGATTATTCTTAGAGTTGGATTATTCACAAATATTTCTTAGAGTTGGATTATTCACAAATTCTTCCTTAGTCTCTATTTTTATCAATACATACCTATCTCAAGAAAAGTTTGAGGAAACAGTAACATGAGTCTGTGACTTTCATTCATGGCATTCTCTTCAGCAATGTGCTATCTCCACGGTGCTAAGAGTCAAAGAGAAGGCTCATCAGTTCTAGCATAATTTTAGTGGCAGTCTTCAAATTGACAAAGTCTCTCATGTCTCATCTTCAAAGAAAATGTACAGTTTCTAAAGCCATACAATAAAAATTCATATTGAATAATTTTTGGCATAAACATGACAATAATTTTGAATGTTTCTCTTCTTATTGTAAAATATATCTAAAATAATCTTTGTGTGTGTTTCTAGGGATTGAACCCAGGGATGTTCTACCTCCGAGCTATACCCCCAGATCTCTTTTAGTTTTTATTTTGAAACAAGGGCTCACTAAGTTGCTGAGGGTTGCACTAAGTTGCTGAGGCTGGCTCTAAGCCTGTGATCCTCCTGTCTCAGCCTCCCAAGTAATGGGATTACAGGTGTGCACCACTATGGCCAGCTTCTAAAATAATCTTAATCAGGCCATTTCTAAAGATGATGTGAGCTAACAGGTCTTTGTTATATAAAACCAGATCTGACCCGCAACTGCACTGCCTTTGTGGCTGTTCACCCTAACCTCTCTGGGGACCCTAGGTCTGCTTCAGTGATAGTCTTTAAAAAACTAAGATGTATTGCTATTGTAGGCTAGAATAAGTCCATATATCATGGACATGCCACTCAAATGGAATAAGCTGGCTCTGTAATCTTATACAGCAAAACTATCAAAATGGCTTAGGAGGAGACTAATATAATACATTGAATTGTAACTCCGGGGAGAGTATGAGTCCCTGAAAAAACTCAAGGACCCCTGCTTTATATGCCTCAATAAGGACAAGAGTAGTGGGTTTAGAAATGGTTTTGGAGGAACTCTAGTTTTAGCATTCTCTAATTTCTATCCCTCTCTCTCTCTCTTTTTTTTTGGTGTGTGTGTGTGTGTGTGTGTGTGTGTGTGTGTGTGTGTGTGGTACTGGGGATTGAACCCTGGGGCATTCTAACTCTGAGCTTCTGAGCTGTACCCCAGCCCTATTTTTTAAAATTTTGATATGGTCTCACTAAGTTGTGGAGACCCTCACTAAGTTGCTGAGGCTGGCCGTGAACCTGTGATCCTCCTGTCTAAGCCTCCCAAGTACTGGAATTAGATGTGTGCACCACCATACCTGGCTCTCTAACTTTAATTATGCCTTAAGGTTGGTTGTGTATAAAATGGGGTGCACACTCCTTAAGGCATGCATGAGAAGATTCACCAGAGAGTTTCTATTTATTTTTCATTTACAAACAAGATGGGAAGTAAGCTTTACAAGTATTTAATATATATGCTGTCAATTATGCCATTTGTATGTAAGGGTTCTTCCAGAGAAGCAGATCTAATAGCATATAGAAACATATATAAGAGGAGATTTATTACAGGAATTGGCTCACATGGTTATGGAGACTGAGAAGTCCCACAATCTGCCATCTATAAGCTGGAGAACCAAGAATGCTGGTGGTGTGATTTAGTCCAAGTCAGAAGGCCTGAGAACCAGGGGAGAGGTTGGTGTGACTCCAGGTCCAAGGCCAAAGGCCTGAGAGTTGGGGTGGAGTGTCAATCCTGGAATCCAAAGGCTAGAGAACCAGGAGGTATGATGTCCAAGGGCAGGAGAAGATAATGCCCCAGTTCAAGCAGAGGGAAAATTTACCCTTCCTCCTCCCTTGTGTTCTATTTGGGTCCTATTGGATGATGTCCACTGCATTGGTGAGGGTGAATCTTCTCTACTCAATCTAGTGATTTAAATGCTAACCTCTTTCAGAAACACCCTCACAAACACACCAAATGTTTTATTAGCTATCTAGGTATTCTTTAACCCAGTCCAGTTGATGCATAAAATATGAAGCATCACACCTTGCCCTGGGCTATATGGCCGCCATCACTTGTGGCCTGCTGTGCACAAAGAAGAACCCAAGAAAAGATAGATGCTATGATCTGAGTCTGGAATGTCCCCTGAAAACTCATGTGTTAGAGGCTTGGTCCACATTCAGCAACATTCAGAGTTGGGGCTTTGGGGAATGGATTGGATCATGACATCTCTGACCTCATCAGTGGGTTGATCCATTGACAGCTGAATGGGCTACTGGGAGGTGGGGCATGGTTGGACGAAGTAGTCACTCAGGGTGTGCCCTTGGGGACCATATCTTGTCCCTGGCTCCCTCCTCTCTCTCTCCCTCCTTTCTAGCTGCCATGGGCTGAGCAGCTTTCCTCTGCCTTCCTTTCCATGGTGATGTTCTGCTCATCTCAGGCCCAAAGCAATGTAGCCAACCAATCATAGATTGAAACCTCTGAAATGGTGAGCCAAAATCTTTCCTCCTTTAAGTTGTACTTGTCAGGTATTTTGATCACAGCAACAAAAAGCTGATTAACCCAAGGGGGTTCTACCACATACATGCTGATACCTGCCTTGTTGGGCTTCCAGTCTATTTGGATACAATGCTATTTTGTGTGACCTAGTTAAGTTGGCCTGTGATTTAAATTATCTAGTCCTAACTCAAATAAATCTTCACAAATTGGACAAATGGTACAGACTTCTGTAAAACCCAAACCCAAAAACACCTGTTTGACGATAAAATAGCAACAGTACAAGAAAATAATACAAAGGTCAAATTGACATTTCTGCTCTCCATAGATCTTAGTTGACTATATTATATGGTTGAACTGATAATGATCTCAAACTGAAAAACTCTGAGAAGAATGCCAAACAGAAAAGATTATGAAGACTTTTGAATTATGGATTTATATTCAATTTCACTGACAATGAACCTCACTCCTAGGACCTACTGTATCTTGAAATATTACCTGATGATAGAACAAAGCCATCATAATCAAGATGTATACATTGATCATCTGAAATGTGAAGGTACGACTTTGTAATTTGTTTCAGTGAGGTTTACTAATGAGATATTTAATCCTGTTCTTTAAAACCTTTCACAAAGTTTAATGATGAGTTTCTGAAAAAAAAAGAGTTCAGTAGTGTATGTATGAAATTCATATATAAATAACATTCCCATTTTAGTGGTGCATGAAAGGTATTTACTGATAAGACTTGTGAGCCAGTTGCGGTGGCGCAAGCCTGTAATCCCAGTACTTGGGAGGCTGAGACAAGAAGATCGCAGATTCCAGACCAGCCTCAGTAATTTAGCAAGACCCTGTTTCAAAATAAAAAGGGCTGGGGATGTAGCTTAGAGGTAGAATGCCTGTGGGTTTAATCTCCAGTACCAACAACAACAAAAAAGACTTGCAAGAAAAGTCCTACAACAACCAACTTTGGACACGGTAGTTACAAACAGTATAGTGAAATGTTGGTTTCTCTCTAACAATGCTCTTCCTAAAATATTTTTTATGAACCGTATGATAAAATTTGTAGTTACCTTGACCAATTATGAAAGGGTAATTATTGTCAATGGATGTGTTTAGGCATTTTGATAAAGAGTTAATACAACATGAATTGTAAAAAAAAATATCGCTTCTACTCTGAGCATTGAATCCCTGCTGAGACATTTCTTTCAGGGCATTAGATATAAAGAAACTAAAGACAGAAGAACTAGTTCTCAGTGGGGCTGGGTAGCTTTTATTTTGCTAATTTATAAGCAGAACTATAATAGTTTTGATTATAATAGTTTTGATTTGTACTTGGGCAAATTTCTATGTTGGAGCTACATGGTTACGGTAACTAATTATAAGGGCGAAGTGAGTTAGTTCTACCAAAGTAGCTCATTCATAGAACAATGGAAACCCTGAAATCGTGATTCTCACCAGCAGAGGTTGTGAGGAGCCCCATGTCCTGGGAAGAGCACAAGCCTGGTCCAACTGCCTCAGTAACTCTTAACCACATTTCAGGTGAGCAGCTTTTTGTGTTTGATTTTGCGTGAGGTACTGAATAAAGAATTCCTGGGGAAAGGTACATTTTTCATTTCAACCACAAGTTCTCAAAAGTTTATGTACCATAGGACAGAATGTAAAGTAAGACCATTACAAATTGCTTGGTATTTTCTCTATGCCTAGTACTGTGGTCAGCACTTTACATGCATTATCCATTTCATTACAAAATATTTCTAAAAAAAGTTTTATGGCTTTGACCAAGCATCATCTCAAAAAAACCAAGACTCATATTCTTTATTCACATAAGCCAAATATATTTGTAGACTTTCTTTTTCCTGATAACTACTATAAAGCATGAGTTTTCTCTATGCAGATATTTCAGGCTTGTTTTAATTATTCCAGATTTTAATAGATCACTAAATCTGTTTTAATTGGTTTCTACAGCTCCATCCTGGATCAGAAGGGACTCCAGAATTCATGGAGCATGCATTGACTTATTGAATAATTTCCTTTCTAGAAATAAATGACATTCAGCGCAACTTAATATGGGCCCCCAAGGTACATTTGGTATCTCAGAACTTGTGAGTTCTGTAGTTACTCAACCCACAACCTCAGTTCATATCTTGTTGTCTAACTTGCAAGCTGGTGAATTGGCTCTAAGTTTCCTCATCCTGAAAGGAGGAATAATAGTAAAATCTACTTCTCAGGACTGATATGAGGATTAAATGAATTATTCTTTTCTAGATAAAGTACAGAGGTCATGCCAGTTACATAGTAAGCATTCAACCACAAATCAGTTATTTAAATCTAAATCCTCCCCAAAACTCTAAGAGGGAGATGTTATTATTCCCATTTATAATAAATAAAGTAAGCTCAGAGAAGTTAAGTAATTTTCTTGGGTTCTACAGCAATTAAATTATGGCATTTGTACCTATGCTGGCTGGTATGACTCTTCAACTCAAGTTCTTTTGTCCATACCTGTTATGGTTTGGATATAGAGTGTCCCTAAGATCATGTGTTGGAAAAAAATGTTCAAAGGTGAAATATTTTAATCATGCGGGTTCTAATCTCATCAATGGATAATTCCACTGATGGACTAACAGATTTACTAGGTGATAAGGTAGGCAGGTAGATTACCAGAGGTATGTCTTTTGGGACTACATATATGTTCCCTCATCCCTTTCACTTGCTCTGTTTCCCTCCTCCATCCCCTGAGCTCCACAGACATGGCTGAGCCTAAGATAGACTAAAACCTTCTGAAGGTATCACAGTTCTGATACCTTCAGAACTGTGAGCAAATAAATTTTACTCTAAGTTGTGGTTGTCAGGTATTTTGGGTCACAGCAGTGAGAATGCAATGTGATTAAAACACTATCATACATATAAATATATATATATCAATGTATATATTTTTACATATACATACACACACATATACATGTGTGTGTTTACCACAAGAGTAAAGAGGGAACCTGAAAAGGAAAGAATTCAAGCATAACCCTATAGTAGAGATAAGGCTATCTGAGTCATTTTTGACCTTCATTTCTATTTAGCTCGAAATAAGTGTGTTATGGTAAGATATAGAATGCCCCCTGAAGAGCTCAGGGTTGATATAGTTAAGTCATGAGGATTGTAATCTCATCAGTAGATAAATCCATTGTAATGGATTTATCAGGGCAGTAACCCATTGTAATGGATTTATCTGATGGTAACCTAGGCCTGTGGGGTGTGGCTGGAGAAGGTGGCTCCCTGGGGGTGTGACCTTGGGGATTATATAGTTCCTCCCCCTCCTGCTCTCTCTTTCTTGCATCTGGCCTCCATGATGTGAAAGCAGACCTTTTCACTCTCTCTCTCCCCACTTCCCACTGCCATGCCCTTAGACCCAAGACGCCAGCCTCACATGGATTGAACCCGGAATCTTCAAGAAACTGTGGGAAGGAAATAAATGTTCCTTCCTCTGAGTTGTGTAGTCAGTTGTCTTGGATTATAGCAGTGAGAATGTCGACCAGGACAATGTGGAAATCAAATCTGATCAAAATCCTTGTTAGTATATAAAATGATAAATATATAGGACAATGAATTGTGCTTTAAATTTTGAGAAGCTCTTTTATAAGATTTGGGGAAATCTGTAATACCTATGTATGGAATGTGGCCTTGGAGTTTCAAATTTTATCAGGAAACTACAACTTTTACTATTATTGATATGAGAACAAATGTAAATATCTACCCAATTCCAAACCTGTCTATACCATAACTTCATTCTTCTGTTTACTTCTAAATGTGTTTTGGTGGTAAACACTAGAAGAACTAAACTCTTTTTCTTTTCTTATTTTTTTCTTCCTTTCCTTCCTTTTTTTATTTTAGAATCAGAGGCACTTTGCTTCTATAAGCAAAGACTTGAAATTGAGAAGACTAAGCAAGTATCAACAGTGTAGCATACTTTGCTTGTCCTCTTGCAAATAGTTCAGGCACCACATCTAATCTCTTACATAAGTCTTATGCAAGAGATGTGAGCCAGTTCTTTCCTGAAGCAGTGCCAGAGCTAATTCAGATATTTAAGGGCCTTTGCTTCCTAATATTCCTGGTAAGCGTAGCATACACTTACTTTACTTAGTTCACGTAGGTTATTTTTAAATTACTTGGGTAAACACACACACATTTATAAATATCCTTGCCAACACAGTGAAAGCTTACATTGTGTTTGTTCAAGTGTGCTTAGCCTGGGCAGGGAAGGGGAAAAGGAGAAAAAGTTTTGGTATAATTAATGCTACTTTAATCTTTCTTAGAAACAACCACATGCACTGGATACATTTTAAGATAACCTATTAGTCACCAGGCCTTTTTTGGGCCGTAACTCCAGTGTAGAAAGCTATCAGCTTTATTAACTGGCTCAAGAATTTGATGTTTTCCTGTTTTTCATGAGGAAATCAAGGCAGCTAAAAGATAAATCACTCTGTTCAAGGACAAAGAGGAAATCAGGGATCCTGTTTGGACCACAAGAGTAAAGAGGAACCTGAAAAGGAAAGAATTCAAGGAAACTCCTAACCCCTTCACTCAAGGTCGAGTGTTCTGGAACAGCCTTCTTAGTCTTTGTCTTAGCAGTTTACCTGTCCTAAACATTGAATCCTAAGTGATCTTACTAGTTCCTCTCTGCCACTCTTCTTACTAGTTCCTTTCTGCCACTCTGAGCACTCATGAACTCAGCCTTGGTCCAGTGCAGCTATTGTTTTAGTAGCAGGGGACAAAGCCTTAAATAACTCCATTTGGTGTCCACCTTCACAGAACACTAGGACGATACGGTTAGCACAGTGGTTCTCAACTCTGACTGTAAATAGAACCAACCAGAAGCTTTTATAAAACATCAAGCCTGGGTCCCACTGCACTAGAGGTATTCACTTGGCCTGGGGTGGAGCCAGGATGCAGCTGTGGTGAGAGCTCCGGGTCCAGTGAGTACTGCCCCAGGGCAGGCAGCCTGTGCTTTATATGTCAACTGTTTTCACTCTATGTATTCAAATGTGAAATGAATTTAAGTAGCTCAGAGGCAAACTTTTTGATCCAAATGTTGGGCAGGTGAGTTAGATGTGAGCTGGGCCCAGACAGATGGAGACACGACACAGGAGATAAGACAACCTGGAGGAAGAAGAAGCAGGATACCACAAGACAAAAAAAAAAAAAAAAAAAGGAAACAGGGAGGAAGTATGTGGTCTAGAGGCACAACAGGTCCAAACCAGCTGGAAGGACAGGCACAGTAACTATCTCTGGTGTGCTCAGGGTGACATAGGCAAGATGTACTATAATTTTTATTATGGTTTTGAAACCCCTGTTGGGCCTTTCTGAGGAATTATGGGCCAGAACATGCACAGAATTATGGGAGTTATAGAACTGCCTGTCAGACAAGCTGTCGATCATGAGGATAAAATGAAGCTCCATGTCCCTTGCAGAGAGACCTAAGGAGATAAAATCAGGGCTGTGCCCAAGGAGCAGGGTAGCTTCTACCCAGGATGCCTTGCTCTTGTATCTGGATAATGTACTTTTTCACTTATCTTTGTTGCCAATACCTTCTCTCCTGTCACTTGCACAAGGCACTGTGTGATGCCTCCTTTGAAATATTTTCTTCCAGAACACAAGAATTGAGGGAACAGGGCCCAGGAATTTCAGCTGGGCCTGAGAATTAAATTGACATAGACAAATTAACAGGAGAAGAACATATACATTTATTTAATATAAAGTTTACATGACATGGTGTAGAACCAAAGTGAAGCCATGGCAGGCTTTAGTTAAAGCTTTAAGTAGGATAAGCAGGCCTAAGTATCTGTTTTCTAGAAGTTAAGTTCCTTTAGCCTGATTGCCCCATACCCTGTAGAAACCATCAAGTATGCTAATCTGATCTTGTCCCTAGCAACCCCTAGAAACAGCCAATCAGTGTCAAACACACCTGGGTTTAGAACTCCAGAAAATTTGGGCTGGGCAAGGCTATTCTGACCAGAGTCAGCAGGCCCCCTGCCCATCCTGAAAAAGGTACTGCGGGCCCAACCAACCGGCTAAGAGGTCACCATATAAGGTTAAGGTTTCCCTAACGATGACCCCTACCTAAGGCGAGAAAGTTAAACCAACCAGGGAACACCAACAAGCTTATGTTTTAAACTAACCTATCAATGTAAAGGTGGGGTGGGCTGCCTCCTTGGGGGATAAAAGCTTTGTTCTCGGAGAGCAAGGGGCTTCTCCCTGTGACCACTGCGTTGGTGCACGGTAGGAGCCCAAGCTCGAGCTTGAATAAAAGACCCTCGTGTGTTTTGCATTGGAATCGGCTCCCTGGTGGTCTTTGGTGGGGTCACGAACTTGGCACTTCAATGGAAGTACCTAGAAGGAAATAAAGACTCAAAGAGGCAGTTGGAATTGAACACTTATCTACTGAACTGGGCAAAGAATAGTAAATAATAAAAATGTGACAAGATAAAGGGGTTTGGTCCAGGGAAGTTTGGGGGCCGAGGGGAGAGAAAGAAGTAACTAGGAAGGCAAGGATTAGTTTAGCTGGGTTTGTTTGTACAGATTTTTCTCAGTTTCAACTTATCTTTGTTGATAAGAGTGTTACCTTTTTTCTGGTATAAACCTCCATCTTTCACATGGAGGTTTTATCTCTTGCTTTTAGGAAGAAAAAGGGAGAAAAGGTCAGAGGACCCTTCTTGCACCTGCTGTTTGTTAGGTGCTTTTAACTTAAAATAATCTTTATTGTCACAGTGACATATTTTGAGGTGGCATATTCTGACACCCTTTTGTACCATCGTATGAAAAATTCCTTTAAAATAAAGGTATTAATATTAAAAAGTAAGTCAGATTAAATAAAGATATCAAATAATAGTACAGGTAGTATGAGGATGTTGCAGAAATCATGAGGTTGATATAAGAATGATTGAAAATTAGGAAACAGGAATTTTAGCAGTGTGGGAAAATCAATTGGGCAGGTGTGAGAAGGTCATGGGTGGTCTCAATTATACTTGGTGGAGGCTCCCAAGCATACATCACTTCAAGGTGAGAAAGAAGTGACTGCAGAATGATCATTTAACTCAAGGCGACCCCTTTGTTAAAAGTCAATTCACTGAATGACCAATCAATTAATCAATTGACCAGAGATAAGGAGAGACAAATACCTTAAAAGCCAGGTCTTTGGTGTTTTGCTTTGCTTTGTGTGGTGTTTGTTTGTTTGTTTGTTTGTACTGGGGATTGAACCCAGGGGCATTCTACCTCCAAGCTACACCCCAGCCTTTTTAATTTTTGTTTTGAAACAGGATCTCACTATGTTGCTGAGCCTGTCCTCAAACCTGTGATTCTCCTGTCTCAGCCTCCCAAGTTCTGGGATTACAGGTGTGCACCACCACACCCAGCTTGGTGTTTTGCTTTGAGATGCAGAGCATATGCATAGGAATTGGAATAGAACATAAGTCTTCAAAACTGGAGAAGAGAGTAAGTTGCTGAGAAGCAAAGCTCATCTTTTCCCCATGCCTGTGAGAGAAGCATTCTGGTATCTGAAATTTGAAATGTGCTCGAGGTTTGCATACTGAGCTGTGCTTAGAAATGCATGGTGAGTTGTCTGCTGTGACACAGAGGAGAAGCTAAAATTAAAAAACAAAAACCCTCAGTAATTTAAAAGTGGATCACAGTGAATTGATTTTTGCTGAAGGGGCTTTTTGTGAGTTAGCTGCTTCACAAACTGGCTTTCTACACAATAGACTTGTGCTAGAATTGTAGCTACCTCCTGGTAGTACTATTTATTTATTTACTTATTTACTTACTTATTATTTATTTTGTGGTACTGGGTATTAAACCCAGGGCCACTCTACCTCTGAGATTCACCCCCAGACTTATTTTTTATTTTGAAACAGAGTCTCGCTAAGTTACAGAAGGCCTTGCTAAACTGCTGAGGCTGGCCTCAAATCTGAGATCCTCTTGTCTTAGCTCTCAAGTACTGAGATTACAGGTGTGTGCCACCACATCCGGCACTGGACCTACTTACTATTCTTTATGTTGAGTAAAGCCTCTTTCTCTACAATTGTAACTTTGGGAAGCGTCCTGTCACATCCCTACATCCCTCCAACACCTGGTGCCTTGTGTTAGGCAGGAAATAAGCCCTACCAAGGTACATTTGGTACAGCCTTCTTTTTCTCATGTTGCAATTTACAGCATAGGATCTCAAATCTAAGCATCAAAGGAGTCCAGCCCATCCAAAATCTACCTACGAATAGGAATAATGGAATACAAAATCTCTTTATCCAACTATGAACAGAAGGTGAATTTTAACTAGGATTTTTTAAAAAGGTGAATTTATAGCACAGATTATGAACTACATGTGCTTATTTATAGAATTCAATTAATAACTTAATTGAACAATATTTAATATACATTGAGAATTCTGATTCTAATTTATAACCTTCCCTTCCCAACAAGCATTGACTTGTTAATCCCTTCTTTCAGTGTTACTAGTAGCATTACTTATTCTAGTAAGATCAGAATTCTCGGCTGATATCAAGCATCCAGGTCCTATTGATCTTTTTATGTAGCTTTTGTGTAATTCTAGTCCCAGGCTCTTTCATACAAGATTGTCACTCTCTTATATTAAATGCAGAAAATAGTCTCTTTTGTTATACATATTCAAAGTGCTGGTTTTAGATGTAGTTTCATCTGCTATATTTAAGGAAGTTTCTTTCCCCCAAGGATCCCTATTAAATGTGTTAAATGCTTGATACACAATGGGAATGTCTCCTCTCTTTATTATGTGACCTTGCATTTCTCTCTATCACTCAAACTTCTGTATTCTGCCCTATTATGGCAACAGAAACACTGAAAGTTTAGCAGATTTAATCAGGAAATGTAATTTCCTGACCAGATCTGAGCAGATATGACTCCTTTACTGCTCTAAGTCATTTAACGCCATGACACTTCCAGTCAAATGCTATTAAATGGTCTACCTGGCAGCAGGAAGCAGACAGCAACAACTACTGTTTAACCATTTTGTACTTGGTATTATACAGGCCACACTAGAATTTTGTGATATATAGTATATGCTGAATAAATACACAAAATCTTCAACAATGTACTACATAACTGCCATACTTGTCTATATCCCAAAATATGATCCTTTTAAAAGATATATTATGTTTTAATCTAGCCAACTGATACAGTCATAATAGAACTAGCCCTGGACATAAGGGAATTGGTGGCCACTCAAATACATGGTGGCCCTGTCTTAATCTGTTCAGGCTGCTATGATAAAATTCCTTAGACGGTGTAATTTATAAACCTTAGAAAGTGACGGCTCTGCTTGTGGTCCTGGAGAAGTACAAGATGAAGTCCTGGAGATTTGGCATGTGGTAAGGGCCTATTCCTTTTGGATGCTGCCTTCTGTCTACCATCACATGGTGGAAGGGACAATTAAGCTCCTTGGGTCTTTTTTACAAGGCAGTGAACCAATTCATGGTGCTAAGACAGAGGCCTCATGACTTATCACATCCCAAGGTATTAATACCATTACTTTGGGGGGTGGGTTTCAACATACAGATTCCAGAAGGACACAAACATTCAGACCATAGCAATACCCTAATTTCCTCCTGAAATTCTATAGTGAGAGACATTAAGACACTAGTTCAAATTTTTAAAACGCAGTTATTCCTGTAAAGTGTTTTATATTATGTTCCTAAGGGTTGAAATCTCACCTGGACTTACTGAACGGATACCTTGAAATAAGACAGGCTTTGGGGAGATGGCAGAAGAATGGAAATGTGCCCTGGGGCTCTGTGAAATGGTGCAAGGCAGCAGAGCTGGAGAAGCCAGTGGACCTGGTGAGGAAGGGGAGTCAGGCACAGGAATCGCCACATGCCCAGTGCTGGGAAGGGCTGCCTGATCCCAGGTGGGTGCTTTGTGACAGTGGCAGATGAATTTACAGAGAATCTCGGGGTCCAATCCAGCACTGTCCAGGAGGACTTTCTGCAATGATGGAAATGTCTCTGGTCTACTCTGTACAGTGCAACCACTGGCCACATGTGGCAACTGAGCACATAAACAGTGGCTAATGCAAATGAAGAACTGAATTTTAATTTTAAATCTTAAATATAAATAACTACATATGACCAGTGGCTACTATATTAGATGACTCAGATTGAGACCATGTTCCCTATGAGAGTTCCACCTACATGGCGCCAAGACTAAACAAAACTAGTTTCTTTAGTTTTCCTTCATTTTTTTAATTGAAAGAATATTTCCAAATTGATATACCAAGTTAGCATTACTATTATTACTACATCCATATACTGCATATAAGAAGTACATTTATGAGCCGGGCGTGGTGGCACACGCTTGTAATCCCAGTACTTTGGGAGGCGGAGACCAGAGGATCCAGGTTCGCAGCCAGCCTCAGCTCTCTCTCTCTCTTCCTGTCTCTCTCTTTCTCTCTACTTAGTGAGGCCCTACGCAACTTTGTGAGACCCAGTTTCAAAATAAAGTATAAAAAATAGGGCCGGGGGTGTAGCGCGGAGGTAGCACGCCCCTGGGTTCAATCCCCGGTACCGCAAAAAAAAAAAAAAAAGAAGTACATTTATCATTACTTTTAATTCTAACAACAGACCTTCAGGATAAATATTAATATTCTTCTTATTGTTGTTTTCTTTTTCTTTTTTATTTTTACAGATGAAGAAGCTGAAGCTTAGAGAGGTCATGAAAATAATACTACAGAACTGAAATTTAAATCTAAAGCTATCTGATTTTGAAGTCCATATTCTTCCCACTATATCACACTAAAAATACCAAACATACAAGTATTTTAAACATGACATCTACATCTGCTTTTCTAGATCAAAGCATACCCTTATTACATTTTATTAGCAGAAAGAATAAAATTTTCTCTTGCTCCATCACTCTGTACCTATTTCTCTCTGTGTTTTTTATTTAGATGGAGGAAGAGACTGTCATGTACCATAGCATTGGTTCTCTTAGGAAATACAAATGGAATCATAAAAGGCATGGACAAATTTATGACTAATAGGGGCATAAATTGCTGATAACACTCTGGGTATAGTTATTTTTAAAGTTTGCTAGGAAGGACAGTCACATGTTTTCGAATGTGACATAAAGTAACTATTCATAGCTGAGCACTGGGATAGATTAATCCTGTTATGACTGAGTTCAAATCCTGTGTTCTTATGACAGGCTATTAGCAAATTAAAGAATCAGAATTATACATAGAGCTAGTTGTAAGCTAATAATTTATTAGTTCAAAGAAGTCCTCAAGATTTATCTACCTGTGTCATTATGCAAAATACTGACTGCTAGAGCTTTGTGTGGTAGCGCACGCCTGTAATCCCAGTACTTGGAAGGCTGAGACAGGAGGATAGCAGGTTCAAGGCCAGCCTCAGCAATTTAAGGAGGCCCTGTTCCAAAATGCAAAGTTAAAAAAGGGCTAGGGGTATAAGCTCAGAGGTACAATGCCCCTGATTTCAATCCCCAGTACCACCACCAAAAAACAAAAACAAAACTGACTGTTGGAAATGTAAGACTTGTGAACATCAAACACAAATGTTTGTATATTCTAATAAATGCATGAGAAGCAAGACTAATTTTATAGGAGGCAAATAATCAAGATAATCATAATACAACAGGTAACAAAGTTGTAAAGAGAACCCTAGTTAATGAATTTGAATTTCTAAGTGTTCTTTTCCTTTGTCAGATTTAGTCTATTCCAGCCAGAGTTTAGATGGCAGTAAAATGAGCCAAAGTGAAACAAGAAAAGACTAAGTATTCAAATAGACCCCCAGTGTCAGGAGGAGGCCAGGTTTCAGAAGAAACAAGTAAGATCAAAGGTTAGCTATTTTAGGAACAAATGGTACCCAGAGATATGAACTGAAAGGGAGCTTTGAAGAAACTCAGTCCTCAAGAGAAAACCAGGAAATGTACAAAGTCCATGATGTCCAGCAAACTAAGGGCTGGTCAGATATTTGTGCAAAGCCCAAGTGGGTGGGCATTGGCGTTAACAGGATAGGGGTTGTTGTCTGTTAAGAGAAAATGAGGTCGACAACAGAAAAATCCATCCAGTTGGGAAACACCAGTATGAGACAAGAAGTAAAGTTACTGGGGAGCCTAGCCACCGAAGAGCTAAGAATTAAAGAAGGAAGCCAATTATTGGCCTGAATGTACAGCTGGGTGTGAATTAACTGCCAGACTCGCTCATTCCTGAGCAAGTGAGCAGTTCCCTTAGAAGCAGGGTGGATGAGGTGTCACGTGGTGTGAGTGAGGAGTTGGATGGACAGAAAGAACACTCTGTATGTAAAGAACACTCAGTATGTAAGGATGGCAAGACCACTTAGTGTCTGGTCTCTTTGAGAGGAAAGAGTGGCTCTATGAGAATCAACACTGAAGACATCCTTTCCTAGGTCAGCTGAAAAAAGTTGGGACCAGGGTCCTTACTTGTCCATGAGTTGGGCAGTGGTAACTTGGAAGGCAGTCAGGTGGACAACAGCCAAATTCTCTCTAATTCTGTCCTTCCACCTAGAGGCATAGTCAGCGTCAAGCAGAGAGTCTCTGTTCAGTATAGACATGCTCTCTAAGCCACCAGTGGGCTCTATGGCAGCAGAAAAGGACCTTCTGCTCTGTTTTAGTGTCCTCTTTCTTCCACGTAAGAACCAAGTGCTATAGTATCATAGGTACTGTCAATTTGCACCCAGGAAAACTTCAGAAGATTTGGACTGCAAGTACAAAAGATAACTCTCCTCCCACAGCATGGCAAAATGTCTCTGAATATATCTGGTACGTCAACCAACAAAGGTATGCTTTGGAAAACTCACAGGATTCATGCTCTTCCACTGGAATCTGTGTAGTCCCTCTCTCTGTGTTTTGTTGTGTTTCCCCACCCACACAAGTTGTAGCAATTGCACATATTTAGCTTGTTTTCTTTAGTTGCTAGGAGTCTTGGCTTCTGAGAAACTCTAGGATGAGAAAGAGATAGGTGGACGGGGTGCACCTTGGGGTCAACTGTCAAAAAGTGCTTTTATTTTTTGCATATGTTTGATTATGTCTCTTATCTCTCATGTTTTAGTTTCCTCTTGAAACTATTAATTTGGCTAGAGCCAAGAGAACACCAGCGCTACTCGGAAAACAACCAATCTCATAATTATTAAAAGAAAAGCATTCAAACCAAAACATGTATAAAGGATATGTCTTTAGAAGTTTATATTTTCTGTAATAAAGAATGAAGTTTGTATTCTCTCTAGTAACATAAATGCTGGGGGAAAAGCAAAGATGTTATTCAAGAGTGAGAAAGAACATTGCAAAGGCATTACCAGAGTCATGCTGTTTTTAAGGATTATGTTCTTAGATGGAGATAAATCTAACAATTGGAATAGTGTTTTCTCAGATCCAATTTAAAAAGTATGTGCTTCCAGGAATCTCTTTCTTGTTTCTCTGTTTCTAATTATTTAGAACATTTTATTTTCATTATTTATGAAGAAATTTGAAAAGAGCAGGTCTCTTTTGGATTATGGTCTATAGGAAGGACCTGCCTTTGCTTAAACAGATATTTGTTGGATTTTGTAACATCTTTGCATAATTTTTAAAAGTTATCAAAAAGCCAGGTGATACCGTTTGGAGCGATGCCGTGGGTTCTTGTTCTTAGCTAGTTTAGAAAAAGACAGAACTACTGTTGCAAGCTTGAACAAAGTTTTATTATTACAGAGAGAAACGGGGAACAGAGTAATCAAGCACTACGCCAGAGGTGACACAGTGGAGTGCCTTGAAAGTAAGGCACTGATGCCTTTGAACATATACAATTTTTATAAGAATCAATTATCTCTTGTTTCTTATCCTGCTTAATCTATAGTCTTCTTTTCCCACCAAAAGCAGGTGCAATTCCGTCAGTAATCTCTGTTATGTAAGTCCTTCTTGTTAGCCTTCTTTGTTCATCCTCACAGGGGCAGACATCAAAATATGTTACTTGGGAGGGCGTGGTGGCATACACTTGTAATCCCAGTACTTTGGGAGGCGGAGACCGGAGGGTCCGGGTTCGCGGCCAGCCTCGGCTCTCTCTCTCTCTCTCAACCTGTCTCTCTCTCTCTCTACTTAGAGAGGCCCTCCGCAACTTCGTGAGACCCGGTTTCAAAATAAAGTATAAAAAATAGGGCCGGGGGTGTAGCGCGGAAGCAGATCGCCCCTGGGTTCAATCCCCAGTACCGCAAAAAAAAAAAAATGTTACTTGGTTGGCAAGGTCAGGGGGCTTCATGAAGTTTGCTTTGTTTTTATTAAAGTTTAAAGCATATGTATTGCCCACCTGTGTCCTTGGTGAGTTCTCAGCATCTCCTTATCTCTATCTGCTAGAAGTTACTTATTATGTTGAAAACTTGTTTTATAATAAAGGAAAGAAAATAAACAGGAATATAGTCTTTTAAAGTATGGAGGATTTGGGACTATAACTATTAGTAATTAATATTGGGTTAATATAGCTTGCTTTTTCATCTTTTAATGTTAGTCTTAACTGTTGTGAAAGTCTATAATTCTTTTCTAATTGCATGTGTCTGTGCCTGCAACATTCAGTGTTTAGCTGGACTAACAGCCAACTTTTAGCTAGGTCAACCTTGGCTGCAGCGCTCGGCTGACAACTTAGAGACAGAGAAAAGGATTTTATTGTTCTGCCTGAGTATGAGAGCTTGTTCTCACTATTAACAATTGATACCTATTAGCAATCAATGCAGGCCCAATCCCCATCACCAGGCATGGTGGCATAATGCTTGTAATACCAGTACTTGGGAGGCTGAGACAATAGAATCGCAGGTTTGAAGCCAGCCTCAGTAACTTAGTGAGACCCTGTTTCAAAATAAAAAAGGGCTGGGGGTGTAGCTCCGAGGTAGAATGCCACTGGGTTCAATCCCCAGTACCAAAAGAAAAAAAGTTATCAGAGGTGAGAAGGGTAACTGAAGCTTCCAGAATCAGGAAAAACTATAAAAGCAGCTCATTTTTATAAATGCTATTCTCTTATATAACCCCCTGGAAGACACCCAGTTCTCACGTCTAAGAGCTCTTATGAGTCAATTTGTCATTTGGTATTTTGTAGAGTTTGCAATAAATTGGAAGAAGTGAGCTCTCCTACTAAACTTCAATAATGAACTATTTTGTGCTTTAGTTCTTTGGAAAACCAAATGGAGAAAAGCTATTTTGTCTCTTTCTTTTTCAAGCCCAACCCACTCCCAATATCTAGAACAGTTTCTTGCTTGTAGTAAGTGCCTAGAAATTATTTGTTGAATTAAATTAAATTCTGGAGAAATTTTCCTCCTTCTGGACATGGAACCAAAAAAGTATGGAGCCAGGAAATTTTGCTACTCCCCCTACCCCCAGTTCCTGCAGACATCAACCACCCAAGCATCTGCCCTTCCTGGTCTGGTTAGTATCCTCCCCTTCTTCCTCTTCCTTCTTCCTGCCCTCCCTACTCCTTCTCCAGAGACCTGCTCCTCCCCTTTCTCATCTTCCCAGAATTTGTAACCAAGAAATCTACACACAAAGAACAATAGCCAATGGAAAAATAAGATGCCACTTTTTTTGTAGTTGGACAGGCTCCTTAGTAAGGAAAATTTGGAGAAATAAATTTTAAGTAAGGGAGCTGAAGTCCCTGAGATTATCAGAGTGTTCACTTATAATTAAAACACATCAAAAAAGATATAAGGAGATCCTACAACAAGACAGAAGGCCTTTTCTTTTTGAAAAACTAAGTAAATGGATACTGTTTTATCTCTTTTTTTTTTCTTCGAGCCCAACCCACACCCTTGAGCCTACCTTGTGGACACAGAAAACAGCAGAGGAACAACACACATGGTTTCATACTTTAATACATAGTAATCTGCCCACAGGTAAAACACTGACCGCCTCCTATTCTCACCAACCAGGAGACCACTTGCTTTACCTTGGAGAGTGGTTGGAGGACTAGGGTTGGGGTGCTATAGGCAGGAGAGGGAAGACTGGAGGGGGATCCAGCAGCCCTCACCCTGCCCCAAAGCAACCCCTCTGCCTTTAGCAGGTGTCTAAGACACACCCCAAACAAAATATTTATGTGGTCTAGGAGCCTGAGAGAGAGGAACCCAGAACCTGCAAGGGAAAAACCCCTGAAAGGCTCCAGTGGATTCATGTATACCTGGAATCAGGTCTTGACCCCAGAGTTCCTTTGCCTAATTATAATATCATTAGTACTGTGTTTTTTAAAACCCCCATCCATGGGCTTCCTCAGTGCATTTTGTGAGATCCCTCTTCACCCACCACTAGAACCCTATAAAAGCTCAGCCTTCTGCCGTGTAGGCTTGGCCCACTCCTTCCTTTGCTAAAAGGAGTATACCTTACCTTTCAATAAAAACTGTTTGTTGTTTGCTACATGTATCTTGTCCTATTCTTTGTTCGGGATGCCAAGAACCTGGAAAACATTAGGACCACCTACCCTGGGTAACAGGGAGAAGGATGGAAGTAATAGCTTCTCACAGACAGAGATGTGAAGCTAAAACAGGGAACTAAAACCTGAGACGGGAGGATCCGGGTTCGCGGCCAGCCCCAGCTACTTAGTGAGGCCCTCCGCAACTTCGCAACTTAGCAAGACCCTGTTTCAAAATAAAGAATAAAAAATAGGGCTGGGGTGTAGCTTGGAGGTAGAATGCCCCTGGGTTCAATCCCTGGTACCAAAAAAAAAAAAAAAAAAAACGCTCCAGGACAGGGAAGGAAGCATAGGTACACAATTGGAAAGTAGGTTTAGGATTCCATTTGCTATCTGTTTTACAGAAGGAACCAGGCTGTGGTTTTCGGGAGCCCTCCCACTATCCTAGGAGTACCTGCACAGTCAACTCTAGACTTTGCCACCTGACTCCTCACTTCACCTCTCGGTGTGATCTCTCTCTACTCTCTCTATGCTGCCACCAACCGAGACTACTTTTCAGGGCCCTAAACAATCTCCATACTATTCTGTCTCCGGGTCTTTGATGATTTCATTCCCCCTCCTCACTCTGTCATAAAGGGATGCATCCTGCAAGACCCAGCTCAGATATCCCTTCTATAAGATGGTCTGTGATTACCCCAACAAGAAATAGTCAAGCCCTCATCTTGTGTTGAAGGTTGTGTCTTACAGGGCAAAGAGCAAGGGTCTAGCAATCTGAGTCTGAAACCTGGCTCCTCGGCTTTTTAGCTGTGACCTTGAGCAAGTTACTCACCTTCTTGTTACTTGGGATTTCTATTTTTCCTGTTTTATTTTTTGCAGTAATGGGGATTGAACCCAGGGCCTCACACATGCTAGGCAAGTGCTCTACCACTGTGCCACATCTCCAGCCCTTTGGTTTCTTCACATCTAGAGAGATGTCATGTCATGTTTATCAACATCATATAAATCCTGTAGTATAATTCTATGGATACATAGGTCACCAAAAAGCAGGACCTACCTTTCCTACCTTTCCTGCTTATATTGGTATTTTAGTACCAATTACAAAATATGAATTTTATTTATTTGTGGACCTGAGTTATCTCCTCCCACTGGATTCCTCATTTGCTGAGGTAGCAACAATAGCTGCCAATTTTTGTATCCTCTTCCATCCCCACCCAGGTATCTTTCAAAATGCACATGGAAAACATAATGTCTGATCGATGGAATGGACTTAAATGTGCCAAAATATACTTGACTCTATCAATTCATAGCATAAGAAATCATTAATTACTACTTACCTAAAATAGGGCACCATGTAAGTTAACTTAGCAGTATTGTAGAGTACTACATATATTAACTTATTCAAAATATCAGATTACCTCACTTCATGTGTCTGTATATATCAAGTATACTTTTAAAAAGAGCTTCACTTTAAGAAAGTTATATAACCTATTAGTCATTTATCCTAACTTTTGCTTAGCCTTTACTAGAAATTTAGATCTTTTGAAAAATTTTTTCCTCCTGGTTAAGAACTATTTTCTTCTTATTTAATCTGGGTTTTGTATTATAGGACACTTCTCATCAAGATGGCTTAATAGACTCAACAAACTAATAGAGCTTGTTGAAATTTCCTTGGTAATTGAGGATAATAGTGCTTCTTTATAGGCCATATCCTGGACTTTCTGCTTTACCAAGGCAGGTCAATGCCCCATATAGGTTTGGAATGATATTTAGACACCCATGTGGTGTAGAGAGACCCCTTCTGTAGTTGTGTGTTAGTTTCAACTACATGTCTCATAACTCCATTTAAAATAACAACAGTATTTTGTTGTGTGGTGGTGCATACCTGTAATCCCAGTAGTTGAGAGATGAGACAGCAGGATTGCAGATTCAAGGCCAGCCTCCGAATCTCAGTGAGACTCAGCAACTTAGTAATATCCAGTTTCAGAAATAGAAAATGAAAAGGACTGGGGGCAAACCTCTGAGATAGAATGCCCCTGGGTTCAATCCCCAGTACCAAAACAACAACAATAACAATGTAACTCAGTGATAGAGTGCATGTCTACCACGAATGAGGCCCTGGGTTCGATTCCCAGCACCGCAAAAAAAAAAAAAAGGAAGCCAGGCATGGTGGCGCACGCTTGTAATCCCAGTACTTGGGAGGCTGAGACAGGAGGATCACAGGTTCGCAGCCAACCTCAGCAACTTGTGAGGCCCTCTGCAACTTAGTGAGACCATGTTTCAAAATAATAAAATAGGGCTGGGGGTATAGCTCAGAGGCAGAATGCCCCTGGGTTCCATCCCCAGTACCACAAAAAAAAAAAGGAAAACACCCGTGCATGTGAACACACACACACACACACACACACACACACACACACACCAAAAACCCCTGTGAGCATCCCACGAACCATACAGCATCTCCACGGGCAGAGATTCTTTCAGAATGTGGAAGAGACCAATAGAGCCCCTTCGTTCCAGCAGTGTACTTCTTAAAGATTGATTCCAAACCCAACAGGCTGGAGGGGCACATGGCTGGCCCTGGGTAAGCCTGCCAGACACCAAAGATGATTCCTGGGAAACTTCCATGGCTGGCTGAAGTGTTGACAGGCTCTAGAGCAGAAATATCAGGCTGTTAATAGGAATACATGGCTCAGAGAGTCAGAAGTCAACCTACTCAGATTTCTCAGACCATCCTCCGCTTCAGTTCTCTCTCTCCCCAAAAATCCAAGTACAGATTCTGCTTTTAAAACTTTGTTTCCATAAGGTATTTGCTTTCCTGCTTTCCCCTACTGAAGCTTAAGGTGCTTTAAGGCAAATGCAGTCAGCTCAGCTCCTTCCAGCAAGTGAGCAAGGGAGCACAGGGGGCACCTTCCTGGATTCCATGTGGTGGGGAGCATAGGGAGCACCTTCCTGGATTCCATGTGGTGGGGAAGCGGGCATTTGGCAGTGGCTCCCTCCCTGGCTCTCTTAGAAGCTCCCTCACCTCAGGCTCGGTCATGTTCTGGGGTCTCATAGGGTAATGAGAAGTATCCTTTGCTTACACAGAAGGGAACCCCTGCAGTCTACAAATAATTTTTATTTTCTTCTAAAAAAAAAACCCCTTTCAATTTTCTAAAAGCATAAGCCTATTCTCATAGTTTAAGAAACATCAATGCCTTAGTGCATGAGATAGGAATGCTAGATAATAAAATTGAGATATTATACTTAAAAATCAAAAGAGAGAAACAGAGGGAAGGGAGTGGGGGACAGTGGAGGAAGAGAGAGAGACAGAGAGAGGAGAGAGAGAGAGAGAGAGAGAGAGAGAGAGAGAGAGAGAGAAGGAGGAGAAGGAGAAGAGGAGGAGAAGAGAGAGAGAGAGATGCTAATTCCCTAGTACTGATTTTCCTCTTCTCCTACAGTAAAACCCTTACATTTACTGAGGCATCTGACAACCTGGAATGGCAACTACCTTTCTCGAGTTCCCGTGTGACTAAATTCTAGCCAATGGAATGCAAGCAGCTCTAGGTGCCCTTAGCAGAGCGTGTCCCTGCAGCCTAGGGTGTTCTTCCAGCCCTTCCAAAGGCTCAGTGTCAAAGGTACCATCCTAAGGATGACAGAGAAGCAAGTTGGAAGGAACTTCATGTAATGCAGCTGCAATATCAACCCTGGATAATCTCTGGATTATTGCATGAGAGAGAGAAATAGTTTCATCCTGTTTACACACACCGCTATGAATTTGAGTTTCTATTTTATCTATGTAGTCAATCATATTTCAGCAAAGGTAGATTTTCCATGAGACTAATAAGGATAAGCTTCAGAGACCTTTGCTTGCCTGGGGATGTTCCAAGTCCTGAGGAGTAAGCTCAGTACTATGTTCACATGGTCATCTTTGAAGAGTTCCCCATATTACATAGGCCTCACTCCTCATCCTGAGCAGCCCAGTGAGTATAATTTCTTTCTTTCTTTCTTTCTTTCTTTCTTTCTTTCTTTCTTTCTTTCTTTCTTTTTTTTTTTCTTTTCGTGTGTGTGTGTGTGTGTGTGTGTGTGTTGCTGGGGATTGAACCTAGGAGCATTCTACCTCTGAGCTATACCCCATCCCTATTTTATTTTATTTTTGGAAACAGGGTCTTGCTAAATTGCTGAGGGTCTTGCAACTGTACTCCTCCTGTCTTAGCCTCCCAACTACTGGGATTGCAGGCATGCAACACCACACCTGGCTAGTTCATAATTTCTCTTGCATCAAATCAAATTTAGGGCATTTGGTGATATGTAGGAATAGCACAGCCCATTGTTTCTTAAGTATAATGAATAATTGTTAAAAAGTTTTCATAATCAAATAACTTGAGGAAATACAACATTATTAATACATATTCTATATTTTTAGCTACAGTATTTTTCAGAGAAGATAATAGGTGAATGTGCATGGTGAGTATCCCAGAAAAAGAGAATGCTGTTGCTTCCTAAACTTATTGGACACTAAGCCCCCCCTTTAAGGAGTTCATGGGCTAGATTTCAGTGGGGCACAATTTAAAAGGACTCTTCTGGTTTCAGCAGGAAATATTTGCAGGTCATCTTTCAGAGGAAACTATGTGTCTTATTTTTGTAGCATTAGAGTAAGAAGGTGATTTTTCTTCCAGACCTTGTTTTTTTTAAGTTGCTCCCTGCCTGGAGTGTGCCGCTCTGTAAGCATTCATTCCAGTAACACTGGCATTTCTGGATCCACACTGGCCCATCTCTTAGGTCTCCTGGGAAAACCTGGGCATATTATATACAAAATGTTAATCACTTGTGGAGGAAAGGGTGTGACTTGGAGCTGGAGTTGCACTGAGGTTTTATCTCCCACGAGGATGTTCCTTTTGGTGGGATACAGAAAGCTACAGCCACAACTGAGATATAGTTCTGCATAAGGGACCCTTTCCTGAACTTAGGTCAGTGCTTGCAGAAATATCCAGGCTTGTTTATGTGAGCCAGATTTTTGTTATGGGGAAATAATTGCACCGAGGCTTCTTGACTTCAACTGAAATTTGAGTATCCACTCTTGCATTTGTCTTTTAGGGTTTCCATAACAGAGTTCCACAAACTGGGCAGCTGAAAACAACAGAAATTTATTTTTTTCACCGTTCTGGAGGCCAGAAGCCAAGGTGTCAGCAGAGCCATGCTCCTTCTGAGACGCTGGGTAGAACTTCCTCGTTCCTGCCTGCCTTTTGGGGGTGACCACTGAATGACGGCATTCCTTGGCTTATAGTCTCAGGTATCACAGTCTCTGCCTCCATCTTCACATGGCACTTTCCTTTTCTTACAGGAAAACACTTCAGCATATCTTTTGGAGGGAGCACGATTCAACCCATAGCAACATTAAAGAATCTTTAATGACCTGTTGGACAGGTGGTATCATGGTGGACAAAGCTCTGAATTAGGGGTCAAAGGCCTAGAGTGGGCACCGGGCAATCTCTAGGCTATATGTCCTTATACACAAATGAGGGTAGCAGTATGTGCCATGATTTCTCTGTAAGAACTGTAACCAAGATTTAGAAAAGTGCTCTGTAGCCTGTCAATGATGATAGAAGTATTATTGTGTTCAAAAAGAAACATGGCTAATGTGAGTAATTGAAATTTGGCATATCATCTCAGACCTCACTTTAGATAATCATTTTGACCTCTATTCCACTCTTCTCTCTATAGTACAAGAAAAAGATTTCTTGTTGTTGCTGCTGCCCTTGCACTTTCTACTAAGTGATGTCAGATGAGGAGGAGGAGAATCCTTGTCAGTGCAGCCAACTCGCAAATTGAATATGAAGCATTGAGTAATGGGAAAAAGTCCATATTGATTTAATAATAATTTTCTGAGTTTCAACTCAGGATAAAAGGATGAAAAATGCCAGAAGAAGACTTTAATACTAAATATTAATTAGTGTATCCAAAATTACTAATTGTATATAAACTACTACTGCTGTACTCTTAATGTTTTTGATGCAATAGTGAAGAAAAAGCAGAGGCATGGTTCACAAGCTGGTGTCTGATCTCTAGAAACACTGGTGGGGTTAATGGGAATTTGCAAGCTACTTTCAATTTCACAGAAGTCCCAGATCATATTTTCATTTAGTTAGTGCAGGACAACTAAAATGTTCAGCTGTTTCCTTCGGATGGGAATTGTTAAATCAGTTTGGTAATATGGTTATCAGCTCAGCTGATGCTGGATATTTGTTTGCCTTGGCAAGTATGTATCACTTTTAATAAATAAAAATCTTACGAAACATGGGTATGAAGAGAGATTGAGATTTTTGTAAGAGACTCTTGATAGTTAAGATGTTGAGAGAAGGGTAAAGGGTGACTACTGATCATGTGACTCCCTCTTAATGAACACTGAAAACACAAGGCAATCTTCCAAATACCTTGCTCTATTTCTACTTAAACCCATTACTTGACTTAAATGCCTTTTTACTATGACCTTCTAGAATTTCCTGCACCAAATGTTTATAATGTAGTTGGCTGATCGATTTCTTTAATGTTACAGAATGTCCTCTATCATTTTAATGACTATACAGCTTTGTTCTTAGTACCATTAGTAAGCAAAGCCAAAACACTTAAGAGAAAAAAAATTCCAAATGCTAAAAAGCCTGGTATGGTGGTGCATGGTGCATGCTTGTAATCCCAGCTACTCGAGCAGTTGAGGCAGGAGGATTGTCAGTTCAAAGCCAGCCTGGGAAACATAGCAAAATCCTGTCTCAAAACAAACAAATAAACAATCTAAAACACAGAGAATGAATATATTTATAAATGAAGACAAATATTACAGAGAGTAGAATGCTTTCATGATACAGTACATTAGAAAAAGACAAAGCCTTGGAGGGCAGAATCACTGTTCTTTGAGAGATCTCAAACTCAAAATCAGACTATACTACATAAGGAGATAAAGACTTGTTGGTGGGCCCATCATGGTGGTGCATGCCTATAATCCCAGTACTTGGGAGGCTGAGACAAGAGGAGCTCAGATTCGAAGCCAGCATCTGCAATTTAGGGAGGCTCTCAGCAACTTAGCAAGACCCTATTCCAAATTAAAAAAAATAAGGGCTGGGATTGTAGCTCAGAGGTATAATGCCCCTGGGTTCAATTCCTAATTCCTAGCAATACACACACACACACACACACACACTTGTTGGTACAACTATTAAAACAGCCTGCCCTCCTTTGTGATGTGAGACTCCCACCAGCTTTTCCCACACTCTCTGGTATCCCTGAGATCATTAGTGGAAACGGCATCCCCTGGCCTTTCTTTAGTGGTTTCTATCACCTTCCCTGAACTTTAATTTAATTTGGCTTATCATATGTTTTTCTTAGCATAAAATAGGTCATTATAAGGAAGCATTTTTCACCCTCTGGGAAATATGTTCCCAGCTGTGGACATATTTGTTTCCCTTTCATCTAGAGATTCTGCCATAAGCAGCTACTCACCTTGTTTTCCCAACAACGTCCTTAAAATCAGCTCATTTTCTTTAATATCACATAAGATTGCCTATTGGGGAGCACGCAAAGTGAGGAAAATAACTCCCTAAGGGACCTTTTGAATGCAAACTTTTTTAGGAAGTGTAACATACACATGTACCAACATTAAGGACATGGCTCAATGACATTGAATGCTATAACCGCTAACAGGACCACAACTCAAATAAAAAATAGCATTTAGTCAGCACCCCAGAAGCTTCTCAAAGGCGACCTTCCAGTCAATCCCCACCCTACTCCACTCTTTTAGGTAGAGGCAGTGTACCAGGGTTTTAACACAGGGCCTGGCACATGCTAGGCCAGTGCTCTGCCACTGAGCTACACTCCCAGCCCTTTTTAAATTTTATTTTGAGAGAGGGTCTCACTAAGTTGTCCAGGATGGCTTTGAACTTGTGATTCTCCTGCCTCAGCCTCCCAAGTAGCTGGGATTAAAGGCATGCATCTCTTTCCAGCCAGGATCCTGACTTCTACCACTATAGATTAATGTTGACTCTTTAAAAATTAGGTAAACAGGATTGGCCAGGACATACTCTTTTGTACCTGGACCAATATTCTGCTTGTTGAGTCTGCTGAAGCAGTAATTTCATTTTTATTACTGACTCATACTCTGTTATGAAAATGCAACTTTTTGTTTTTCCAATCTACCACTGATGGGCTTTCAATTATTTCTAATACTTGACTATAACAAAATATGCTGTGATAATAATTGTTTTAATAGCATATATACATATTTCTGTGGATATACATCTAGAATTTTAAGTTTTGGGTCATACTTTTGAGTGTCTCATGCTGGCTTCTACTAGCTTGTAAGAGCCCACTGTTAGGTATTTAGGAAATTTGTAAATCAGTTGCTAACCACAGCCATTATTAAAATTTGTTATACAATTTATTATTTAGTTAAATAAATTTTTAAAACAATAGTCGTAAGTACTCAAAATACTTTTTTTTGGTACTGGGGATTGAGCCCAGGGGCATTCTATCTCCAAGCTATACCCCCACCCCTTTTTATTTTTTATTTTGAAATAGGGTCTAAGTTGCTGAGACTGGCCTCTAATCTGCCATCCTCCTATTTCAGCCTCCCAAGTACTGGGATTACAGACATGTGCCACCACACCTAGCCTCAAAACATTTTGATTCCTAATTACTTTACTATTATCTGTGGTCTTGAAATTATTTGCATTTATTATATCTGTATGATAGAAATATTATATAACAGTGGGCAACTATGTATCTTTTCTCAATTCTGCATTAAGAAGCACCATGTTGGTAGCTTGACATTGGCTGTCGTTGTAGAATTTATACCATGGTAATTGGCAGTCACTAAAATGTCAAGGTTTGGTTTATTTTGTTGATTTCTGAGAGTTGAAAATTGATGAAAATAATAATGCAAATTAAGTGAAGAAGTGTATAGCATTTGTAGCTATTACTTGTAAATAGCATAAACTTTGAGAAAATATTTTTTTCAAATACTTGAAAACTATTATTCAATTCAGCAAAGAATTTCTCACATAATTGTCAGCTGAATGAAATTCCAAAATAAATCTTTTGGTTCACTTTCATCTTCTTATTAATGTAAGTAAAAACATCAATATTAATGTTAGAATTATATTTAGAGAGTATTAAGTATTTATCATCACACCATGGATATTGCTCAAAAAGTATAATAATGTTCATTTTTAGTAGAAAGAGACAGTTTTCCAATTTGCATTCCCATCAACAGTATATAAGAGTTTCAGTTTTTCATTATACATATTAATTTTTGTTGCAAATACTTTTTTCTTTTAATTTTAGTCATTCTGGTTTATCTGTTGTGATATATTGTTTTTATTTATACCTTCTTGCTGAATAATGATGTTGAGTATCTTTTCAAATATTCATTAGTCATTTGCATATCTTCTTTGAGATGTATCTACTTTTAAATCTTTGGAAGATTTTCCTATTGGGTTGTCTGTATTTTTCTTATTGTTTACTAGGAGCTCCTTAAATGTTCACTTTCAGATATATATCTTATATCTGATATTTTACACCATTTTTATTTTTTATTTTTTGTCTCATATCTAGCTGCCTAGTTGTAATTTGACTTTTTTTTTCTGTCTTAATGGTACCTTTTGGATCTTAATTTCAATGTACTCCTATTCATCAAACTTTTCCTTTGTGGTTTTGGTGTACTATTTATTTATTCATTTTTATTTTGCAGTGCTGTGTTAGTGTACCACTTTCTTAAAAATAAAAAAAAACACACACACATATTTACCATGAAGACATTCTTCTATGTTCTTATATTCTTATGTTCCTATAATCTTCTTCCAAAAGCTTTATTGTTATTTCATATTTAGACTTATGTTCCATCTGGAATTGATTTTTGTACATTCTACGAGGGTAAAAATTCGTTACTCTCTGATTTAACCATATGGATATCCATATAGCCAATAGATAGCCACATACCTTTATTTAAAAGACCATCTTACACTATTGCAATGTAGAATAACCTTTGTCATAAATCAAACAACTGAGCTAGGTGTGGTGGTGCATGCCTGTAATCCCAGTGCTTGAGAGGCTGAGACAGGAGGATTGCAGGGTTCAAGCCAGCCTAGGCAACTTAGAAAGACCCTGTTTCAAAAAATTTAAAAAAGGGGCCTGGGGCTGTAGCTGGGAGGTAGAATTCCCCAATTTCAATCCCCAGTACCAAAATAATAATAATAATGATAATAATAATGAAACAAAATAAATAAATAAATTGAACTACTGTATATATGTGTGTTTCCTTATGGACTTTCTATTCTGTTCCTTTGGTTAAATTGACTGTTCATGAACAAAGAATACAATGTTTAAAATAAGTCTTGAGCCGGGCGTGGTGGCGCACGCTTGTAATCCCAGTACTTTGGGAGGCAGAGACCGGAGGATCCGGGTTGGCGGCCAACCTCAGCGTGCATGCGCGTGCGCGCGATCAATCGATCGATCGATCAATCTCTCTCTCTCTCTCTCTCTCTCTCCTCTCTTTCTCTCTCTCTCTCTCTCTCTCTCTACCTAGCGAGGCCCTCCGCAACTTCGTGAGACCCGGTTTCAAAAATAAAGCATAAAAAAAAATAGGACCGGGGGTGTAGCGCGGAGGTAGAACGCCCCTGGGTTCAATCCCCGGTACCGCAAAAAATAAATAAATAAATAAATAAATAAATAAATAAATAAATAAATAAAACAACTTTGCTTTTATCTTAACAACGTATACAAGTGAATACGGCTCCATTCTTGGTTTGCTCCATATCTACCGGTCTGCTTCTGTTTGATTTTGTCCTTCATGTTTTTGGTTTTATCTTTATCCTTAGTCTGGTAGAAGATAGCTACCATTCCAGGTAGCACATCCATAAACAATAATATCCAGAAGAAGAAGCACTGTGAGCTAATGGTGGAGGAGCCCTGTCTTCCCTCTGTCTGCTCTCCTACTCACTCCTTCCAAGAGCAGATGGAACCTCTCAGCCCCAGCACCATCTTGTCTCTGGGCAGCCATAAGGCACTTGCCCAGCCTGTGTAACTGTCATTTTCCTCCTCCTTTTCCTTCCCCTATCCATTTTGTTCTGCTTAGTAGCTTAGCTTAAGCCTCCACAGGCTAACCCCTGATTGACCCACACAGGAGCTACAGCCACCGTCTTCCACAGTCAAGGTGTGAGAGGTGGGCTTCCGGAGACCAGGAAAACGAACCCTCCACCTCACCTCCCACTCCCCTTCCATCCTCTGCTCACCTTGGGGCTCCTATATCCCAGGACAGGCTCCTGGTGGGTGTCCAGCCCCAAGAAGTCCTCCCCTGGATGATGAGGAATGGGGGACAGGACAAGAAAGGAAGGAAGGTCCAGAGAGCAGTGGGGAGCTTTCAGAGCTGGGATGAGAGACAAGGACCCTCAGGCACTTTACAGATCACAGGTGACCTTGTTGGGAGAGATTCAGTGGAAAATTTATGGAGGAGGATTGATGTTGGGGGAACCTATGTCAAACCAGAGGTCAGGCAGGGTAAGGGACAGCCATATCTAACAAAAAAATCACACAAACAATTTAAAAAATCAACAATGATTTGGAAATCATTAGAATGACTTGAGGAATTTATACTACAATTTAATCACTTAGCAAAGTAGTGTTATAAAATACACATATATTTTAGAATTTGTAGAGAATATAAGGAGGCATATTTTCAAATTTTAAATCTACCTATCCACTTGTATTACTTTACTGGTTATTAAATATTTTTAGTACCATCCTTGGCCAAAAGTCCAAGTTACCAAAGGAAACATTTTGCTTTTGGCATACTTCCAAACTTCCCCAAACTGTGTGAAGACAATCAAATGAAACACTCTTGCTATGGAGCTTTAAAAGCAGAAGCTTCTTTATTGTGCTATAGCTATTAAAATATAAGTAATTTCTAGCTGGGAGTGGTGGTGCATGCCCGTAATCTCAGTACTGGGGAGGCTGAGACAGGAGGATCTCTGGTTTGAGGCCAGCCTCAGCAACTTTAGACAGACCTTGCTTCAAAAAATAAAATAAAATAAAATAAAAGGCTGGAAGTGCAGTTGGGAAGTAGAATGCCTCTGGGTTCAATCCCTATCACACAAAGTAAGTAATTTCTTATTTTCCTTTTTCCTTCCTTTGTTACCTTCTAGTGAAAGGTCACTGCTAAGGTCTGTAGGTTTTGTGGAGGCAATACTATTGAATGAGTTTCTTTTGGAGAGGTTCCTGTGACTCGACTGTGCTGGACCCTGGAATTATTATCTGTAGGAGGTATCAGAGAGCAGATTCAGGTCTCAGGGGTTATTCTGGGATTACCAAGGTTCCACTCACGATCTTTGGTACGAGGAGATTTTTGTGTTCTGCATGTCCCCTTCCTTCCCAAAAGACTAGAGATCTATAAGTTCTCTGACCCCCTACCTCTGAAATGACTATGTAGTCACTCCTTGGCACATTTGAGCAGCAATTCTCACCGCAGTTAGCTAGATGTTTTGGAGCATTTGACTACATTCCTCTATCTCCATTTTATGTTAGTGTTGATAGAAGATCCCTGAACCCACCCACATCACTGACCACCATTGCATCCTTGAACACATTTCTCTGACACTTTCTAAGGCATAAGCACTCAATGATTGATGAAACTTTCATTATTGCTACCTAATTTATGTCTCCCAAATGTCTAATTTATTAATAACTTCTGCTCATTTCAAAGAATTAATATATAGATGCAATGAAAACTCGGCTATTCCACTACTGGGTATCATACCAAAGGGATTGAAACTAGAAAACAACAGTAATATATGCATACCCATGTTCATAGCAGCACAATTCACAGTGGCCAAATTATGGAACCAACCTAGATGTCCATCAACAGATGAATGGATCACAAAATTATGGGAAATACACACAATGGAATTCTACTCAGCAATAAAGAAGA